>JAUZND010021195.1:0-25461 GCA_034780555.1 Coelogynopora nodosa | reverse complement strand
AGCAAGTAGAGAGAGATAGAAATTGAAAGTCAGAGAAGTATAGACTACACAGTAACGCAACGGTTGCATTGGGTCGAGGTAAAGGACGTGGTTTACAATAGTCGTAAAAAAGAGTTCATCAGGATAATTTGATAACATAGGTAGGGAAGAATGAGACTGTGTCAGTGGTTATTTTAGGAATCTCTGATTTAAACTTGTAACTAACAGTTGACTTAAAAGAGTTTTAGGAATCGCAAAAATAGGATCTTCCAGAATTCGGAACATCACATAGCACAAACCATGACATATCTTCAAACCTACAATATGTATACGAGTTTGATGAATTACTGACTGTCGAGGCATCTTGTTGCATGTAGTCGCTGCAATTCTTAGCGGAAGTATAAAAGTACATTGCAGCTTCTGTTAGCTTTTCTTTATTTAAAATTTGATTCTATGTGGACATATTATAATAAGAAAGAGCCAGTAAAAGGGAATAGGTGATTAAATTCTTTAACTATTGTAACACATTGTTTAACAATTGTAACACATTGTTTAACTATTCTAATTACAACTTATTTTATAATCAAAACATTTTACTAAACTTAGGGGAAGATAGAAGTAATATTTGACAATATGAACATGCATGTACACTTTTATAGAAGATTGGAGTAAACATGTTTATTTATAAGGTCAAAGATAATGATTTGGTCATCAACGAGAAAAAAAGGAGTGAAATTATATTGTTTAATTTCTTTCGAACTGTGAGCACATATTATACAATCATTTAACTGTTTTATTTAAATTCCTTTTAAATTGTTAATCATGAGATGTCATTAGCTGGTGTTAAATTATCAATTAATAATCACTCAAAGTTATACACCTAGCAACGGTTAGCATAAGTTTTCAGCTGTTCTTAATAAAACTAGAATGAATTAGAGAATTCTCAATTATTTTTATTCAAAAACCCTTTTCTGACGCAGCTCACAATTTGTGTGATACCAACATATTACAAAGCGTTTGGTCACACACACCTGCTCCATGGCCTTCTGCTTCATCTTCTGGACCGCCTTCCGACTCAGTCGGGTCCGATTATCGCACAGCTCGTCCAGGAAGCCGACAATATCCTTGTGGTCGCACAAAGCGGCCAGCTGGAGCGGGGAGTGGAAGTCATTGTCCAGCGCCCACACGTTGCCCCCGAAGTTGACCAGAAAGGTGACGCAGGGCAGATGACCGTTGGCCGCCGCGTAGTGGAGGGCCGAGTTGCCCCACACGTCGGTCTTGTCGGGGTTCCCACTAGGAGGTCGGGGGTTGGGGGGAGGGGGTAACGGACGTACATGAAAGTGTCTCTAACATCTTATTATTTTTAAATCACCACAATGCGAAGGAATGGCCGAGTGGCTAAGACGCTGGTTTGCGGATGCCGAGGGTGCTGTCTCGGAACAGGTTCGAGCCCGCTCTCGGACTCTCTCGTTCCTGGCTAAAAAAAGTTGTGTTAGTCGAGTGTTTGCGACCCTTAATGGGTTCGTATTGCATAAAAAACTGCTCCTGTAACTTTGTGCGTATGTCAGTTAGAAAATAAGGCATAAAAAAGAGGAAAAAGTAAATTTAGAGCGCACATATTAAACAAACCTATAAAATCGTTTAAAAATGATGATTTTAAGCACATCGCTGATATCCCGCGGTCTCCTGGCATAGGAATTGTTTACATTATAATTTAACATTAATTTGAATTACTATGAATATAGTATCCTAAAATTATCGTGTACTACTTATTCATACTACATAATAAAAATAGTTATTATCATTAAATCAGGTTAACACTAAATTCATAATTGAATCATAATGTACAACATAAATACTTTCTCAATAGTATTTCATTCAAGTTAGATACTAATTTACACTTTTCAATAATTGCTGTGCCATATACCTTTTCAGATCTGTATTACAGACACACTCTCTGTTAAATTTAGGGGTGCGTTTCAATTTGGTTTGAGTAAACATATATTATGCTTAACAGTCATTCTTTGATATAATTGTTTTTTACAATATTGTTATTTTTTTTGGATACTTTCCTTAATGGGTTTGAAGACCACTTCCACTTCCATATTCTATATTGAGCTACGAGCGGAACTTCATTATAATGTTTAGATATCCTTCTTTATTATATTTGTATCTAAACTTTATTCAAGTTATAGAAGTCGCAGTCCATATAATGATCTTTTCACAATAAGCAAGCCTGCCATAATAAAAAAACACTCTTAATTTCTTTTTTATATTTAAGATTTTATGGTTTGAAATCAATGGTTCTATATTATTATCAATATAATTTCATAACTATATGTTGTATATGATCAATTGAGTTTTAACTATTGTTCAAAAATTTAAATCTTCTAAAGATAATATTTTTTTCAATGAACAAAAATATATATTGCAAAAATCCACTTGTGATACAAAGGTAATACAAATATAAATACTTTAGAATGTATAAAATAGCTATGTAAAAAATTCTATTCAAAAAGAAATATAAATTTTTGTTTTAATCTGTTTTATTTTGACAATTTTTGGGAAAATGGTTGGTCGTGTGAGAGGAACATATTAGACTTTACAATTGCCTTACTAAGTTTATAAATCAGAACTGGATATACTAGGAGTTCTCGTCAAAGTCCTCAAAGCAGCCCCGTATCGATTTCCGTTATAACAACCACGCAGCCGCAGTTTCACCTAACCCAGGCGCTTACCCTCGGCTCATGAGGATCCGTAGGGCCTCCAGGTGACCCTTGAAAGAGGCCCAGAGCACCGGGGTCATCCCGTCCTCGTCCGACGTGTCGCAGTCCTTCCGTGTCGCCTCCTTGAGTATGTCGAGGCGGCCGTCCTGAGCCGCGTTGTGGTAGCGGCTGTTGATGCGGGTCATCATGGAGGTCGAGGTCAGATCAGGAGCTGCTGCAGCTGGCCAACAGGTGAACCGGTTTTGTTGGTGGAATTATATATATAGAGAGAGAGAGACTAACACCTGTATGAGTTGGACAAATCAGGATATCGAGCCAGTCGCGCCAAGAAATAACCAAGCACGAATTCAGTTGGATTTCTGAAATTGAATGAATTGATAAAACGATTTTTAGGGATCTTTCTTTATGTTAGTGTAAACATTTTAAAGCAGTCAAAGTTCTGTTAATAAACATTTTAAACAAACAAATAGCGAAACGTGTGTAGCTTATAATTATTTTGATTGTTTAACAAATCAATATCCAGAAACTAAAATAACTTTATATAGATTATATTATAGTTTATTACTGAATCGCCTTACCATGGTTACCAAAAAAATTACTGACAAAATTAATTTTCTTTAAAAAAATCCTTAAATCATGTTACTTCATAAAGAAAAATATACAACCAATAATTAACATTTTGTATTTAATTGCATTATAATATACGTTTGTTATATAATATTAAATAGCATAATTAAATAAATATTTACTCATATTCATATTAATTAAAGTATTTTATACATTAAGAAAATTAAATATGTAATGATATAGTCAGCAATGATTACTTTAAATACAATTGTACCAATGTTCCAGTATCACTCGACAAACGGAACTAACTCATTATTTGATTGAAATATTTAATATCCATGTAGTAGACATAGTCTTCATGGCAGTCTGTCATCAGTCTTCCAAAATTTCTCGTCTAAATCTTGCCTTTCCCCCTAAAGTAAGCAAGTTAAAACAAACTGTCAAAACAATAGATATTCCCAGAGATGAAGTGACAACTTACAATCAATTTCCCCTGAAAAGATTGAAGGTAAGTATAACAACCATAAACAAAATAACGTAACCAATAACAAACATCTTTTTAATAAAATAGACCATCATTATCAGTTAACGCAGTTAACCTGTTTTTGGAGAGAATTTTGTTGGCTTAGCACCACCCACAAGACACACCATAATTGTTGTCATTTTGGGCTCAAGTACCTCTTCATCCGATGTCCTTTTTTTGTAAGTGTTGGACCAATTATCCAACATAATTGACTGGAAATAGTAAACTCATGTTAATGACTGGTGCAAGTGTCACCTCACAGAGCGCACACACACAGATGGTAGTAGTAGGTAGAAAACTAGTAGCTGGTGGAAAACTTATTAAAAAAATCAGGTAAAATAAACAGACATCCATTAAACTGACTAGGACCGAGAAAGCCCCAGAAATCTGAGAATTCTTTGTATATACAGTGCAACAGTCCTAGAATATGACCTGAGGGTATATATGTATATATATATCATACCTGAGGAACATGCTAAGCAGAACGAGAAAAACGACAGCCAAAGGAAAGACAAAGTAACGGTGTCATTACACGATTAGAATATATAACAACAAAATTTCAAAAAACGAATAAATGTGATTAGGACTGTTAGTTTCTGGAGGGCAGCAGATATAAAGTTAACTAATTCTAACATTATATCTGCGGTGAAGGAAAGGGTTATTAGCTAGACTTGTCAATTTTAGTAAATAGTAGATATATGTTTGGTACACTATTATAAAAAGATGGAGATAAACTTTGAAATTATTCTAAAAAAAGAGTTATTATCAATAATTAAATCCAAAAAATCAAGATCACACAAATTCATATTAACATGTTATATAAGCAAATAAAAATGAACGGGAGAATTACGTATTATAAAATCGTTTAATAAATCAAGGTGTATAAACGGCGATAGTGAATTCATTTAAGACACATCTGACAAATGAATTGATGTCTTAAATTTCTGCAGATTCACGCTTACTATATATATATACACCATAAGCAGTTTAACTTTAACCATGTCCTTATATTCAGACATAAATGGATGTTTAAATCAAACGAGCTCCAAGAAACTGTTTGATTTAAAGCATTGTGTATTAAATACCAATATTTCCATATCTAAACTAGTTTCCGAGTATAGTGGGTGTTCTAACAAGTATAATTATATATAATAGCATCATGTAATATATAAGGAATACATCTTTTGCACATATTATGGATTGTATATAATGAAGCTGCAATTTAGAATTAAGTACATAAGTAACTGACTGTCGATATAATACATGTTGATGGCTTTCGTTCTTTACTTCTTGTGCACAGTCAGTAATATAACTGTTCTTTGTGATATTTCCCTGAAACATGCAATCCTTTGGAATACTATAAAATATGGAAATGACAAAGATTTTAGCCCAAACACTTTCAATTACACATGTGACTATTTTCGCGATGATTTATACCACCAAACGCAAAGATCTTTGTGCTGCATTTTAATTTTATAATAATATAAGAGGAGGTTTTTTGTTTGGGAAATTATGGGCGATATGTCAAATAGATCCACATCTACACCTATCGAATTGTAACTATGGAGTCACCATAACACTGTTGTTCGCCACAAACGATTTTGCGTCGACGACAATTAGGAACGACAAAGAAAATCGGAAAAAACGGCTGAATTTTTTTTTAAGTTAAGTCTAATTTGTTGTTAAATGCACACTTCATTTAAAAACTGTGTCGAGGTACCGACCCCTTATACATAGATATATTCACCTATACATGGGCCTTATTTAATATAATAAAAATACTAAACTGTTACAAATATTGAAAAAATTTATTCAAATTAAGCTGGTCGTTCTTATTGCTTTTTAATTACGGTTGGTTTATGTTTCTCAACAAGGTATCTTAATAAGTATCTTAAAACATCGTTTTTAATATGTATCAGCTATTCTAAGATATACTGTAGATTTCAAAATGTTATTTTTTCATAATGAAAGGAAAATTATGACGTCACTACCAAAGCAATGTGACAGTTTTGTTCAAAACACTATAATTCAGTAGAATCAGTATTTAGCCCGTTTCAATCAGTCAGAGGAAACCTGTTCAGTGACTGTTTTGTTTTAATTTGTATTGAAAATTTGCAAGCATGACACTCATCAGTAAAAAAATCAGTTCCAAATATTTAAACAAATGTAATATTATAATTAAAAGTGATGGATAAACTTAAGATCATTGCGGAAATTAAATCTGAATTATTTTTAATCGTAAATGACACGAAAATGAACAGTTAGTATTTGTCAACACATACAACTCGCATATAAAACTATTTTATCGATAAATTTAACGCAAAAGAAATTATCAATATCTCCCCAATATATCTAATACGTACTTATTGAGCCACAACAAAAATACAGACTACTAAATCCATAAAAACAATGCACATTTTTGGCAACACATAAAAGCATATAACAATGAATACACACCAATGCCATATTGCCTGAGAATGTGTGTGAGCCAGAAAAGCAATAAACACTGATCCATGATATATACCTACTGATAGGTGACCGACAGTGTACTCTTCAAGGGAGGAAACAAAACAATCGTTCTCATATACAACAATTGGGGGTCCTTATCATGTTGCAGTAGTAGTTACTGCATTCAACAAGACTGACATACTAATATGACAGATTGAGAGAGAGAGAGAGAGAGAGAGAGAGAGAGAGAGAGAGAGAGAGAGAGAGAGAGATAGAGAGAGAGAGAGAGGGAGAGAGAGAGAGAGAGAGAGAGAGGGGTGGGGAAGTGTGTGTGTGAGAGAGAGAGAGAGACTTCTCATGCTCTTTTTCCAACTTTATAATAATATTGTTACATTTACGCGCGTATGCATATGTGAAAGATAATGTAATGAAGAACAGAACAAGTTACATATGTTATAATGCATTCATCGTAAACGTTTTGGTAGTACACTACATTATTATTAAATGTAAGTATAATATATGACGGTATGATAGGTGCTGCATATTATGTGTATTCTGTTAATTTTAACGCAAATGTCAATCTAGTAGAATCCCTTTTTTGTTTGTTTATTTTGGATGAGCAAAGAGCAACTCAAACTGACAAATAAAATAAAAATGCGCGGAAACTGTGTCAATTATTGCAATATTATTAATTTAAATATAAAAATCGTCAAATAAATATATTAACTGGTCAGAGCTTAAAAATATTCATGAAAATGCACATACAATAGTAAAAAGTTACCTTTTTCACATTCATATTTTAAATTAAACTGGATTTTTACGCATAACATGAATACTATATAAAATACAAAATGTTATCCTATTATCTGTTTATGTTCAACTGTTTAAGTAAAAGAATTATCAAATCGTTAAAATTGTTATCTAATACGTAAATACCATCACAAAAAAGTAATTAAAACCAATATAACATGCTAGATATTTATGGGCAAAGAACCAATTTTTGATGACTTAAATGTATCTAGTATTGTGAATTACTAATAAAAAAAAGTAAAAGAAAAAATAAAGAATAAAATATACTGTAATTAAACGTAACTTTTTAGAAAACAGTTTTTTTTTTAAATGATGATAAAACATTTATAAAGAATTCATTCAAATATTTTTATATATAAAATTTCAATTAAAGTTTCAAACAATTTTGCAAGTAATATGCCTCAAGTTGACATCTTTTTAGAAAATATTTTATATCATAGGTCAATCCCTTAGAAAGGATGCACTATATCACAAATTGTGGATATGTCAATATCACAATTCATGGATGTTGCATTTATGTGTAACAGGGAAGGCGTTGACTTCAAGCTGTAATGATTAATGTTACCCTACAGGGTTCTCACTTTTTTAAAGTATATTTCTACCAGGAAATACTTACCCTTGACAGCCTTCATAAATATATTCTGACGAGTTATATATTTTTAGAAATCTGGCTGGTCAAAATATTTTTTATGCACTTGTATCTTGCACTTTATCTGCACATGTATGTTCACACTCTTTGTGAACAGCGATAATGGTTTAAAATATCAACACTTTCATCTGCCATGTTTTTGTATATACTGAAGTATGAAACATTAGCAGATGTAAATTGGTTGGCATTAGAATCAGTGGTGACAAATGATGATGTTGAGCTCAGTCAAGGTGGCAGTAGTATCAGTGAAGGCAATATTCATCTCAAAAGAAATGAATTAATAATTTAACCTATCCTTTTCCCCCTCCCCTTCCAAGCATGCATAATATTTTTAAGTAAATAGTAAATTTATAATAACCTTTTAAACCCAGATGAATCCACTTTGGATTAATGACACATTTGAGTGTGGAATCTAGATGAATCCACTTTGGATTAATGACACATTTGAGTGTGGAATCTAGATGAATCCACAGTGGATTCATGGCTATATTTTTTGTTCTATGGAGTTAAATGCAACAACTATAATGCTACATATAGGAAATGATAATTAGAACACCCATAGTGTGTATGAAGAATGCTCATAATACACCCATAGCACAAATTAATGTTTTTAAGTCATATAGATAGCTAGATGATGTAGATATATCTCATTGTGTTACCACCTGAGCTGTTATCTGATTGGTTGATGATTAG
Organism: Coelogynopora nodosa; assembly: GCA_034780555.1. Lineage (NCBI taxonomy): Eukaryota > Metazoa > Platyhelminthes > Proseriata > Coelogynoporidae > Coelogynopora > Coelogynopora nodosa. The sequence goes on along the minus strand of JAUZND010021195.1, from coordinate 17,066 downwards.
TGTACTAAATGTATTTAGTTTTTTATTTATTTTGTTCATTGCATGTAGATACAATCAGTAATTCCAAATTCAGACAAGGTAAAACAATTTTATTGTCATTATCATCTCATGGACAAGTCTGAAAGGCATGTTTGCAAATTTTTTTTATATAATATGTATAATTTTATGTCCATGATTCTTTCATGTTTTCTATCTAGGATACTGAATGTAATGCATAGATTTATATGGGTATTATGTTATATTATTTATCTGAAGGAAATAAGTAATTATCTAGTTAGTGATTCTATTTGAAATGTACCTACTCATTTTTATCATTTTGTATATTTGCATATTTTATTAGTGTGAAAAATTAATAGTTATATAAAGTTTTAATTTTAAAAAAGGTAATAAAAAGCACAAGCTTAATGCTCATATAGCATATGTAGCACATGTAGAACATGTTTCTCGAAGATGTCATAAGCATAAATTCACAATGATAGTCATAAAGCAATTCTCAAAACTGTATTAACTCAATAATATAGTATAGTGCTAAAATAATTTTGAAGTGCAATTTGAATCAATGCTGCCACTAGTATTTTAGATGGGTAAATTGATATTGTAGTGTTGAAGCCAAGACAGTGGCTTTTTCTCAACACTATTGTAAGCATAAGTTGTGTCTAATAATATTATTAGTGTTGTATTATCTTTATAACTGCTCATACCCAGTCAAATCTTTTTTAACTTAGATTAATTGTATTTTTAATAATATTATTTGCAAATACTAATGTTTAGATATACAGGAAAATGTATTTATAAGTATGTACAAATGATTCCTGAACAATTAGAGCCTAATCATGATCAATATATTTGTTGAATTTATTCAGTTTTAATCAAATATTATATTCCTCTTAAAAACGAATGGAATGACACACTGTTTATTTTTACTACATATTATTTTTTACTTACAATAGTTGTATATTAAATAAAACATAATAATATATTTTTTAATTTTATATATTATTTAATGAATTTTGTTTAATAATAATTTTTAAGAAAGAAGCTTAATAAATAAAAATTATTAATAAGTTTAATATAAATTTTTAATAAATTAAGTTTTATATTATTTTGTATAAATGAAGTGTAATATTATTTTTTAAATGATGTTTAATATTTTTCTAAATATTAATTTTATTTTTAGAAAATTATAGTAATAAAGCCAAATTGAAGTAAATGCCATCTTGAATTAAAATCACAAGATTGTGGAGAGAAACAGAATCGTAAATTACTCACCGACATAGTAATTAAACATAATAAATTGTATTAAAACAACTTATACATAAAAAGAGTTTGTACATATTTATTGGACTTACTGCTGATCATTTATTTTTATCATATATTATCATTTTTAGTGTAATTATTATTTATATTACCATTTATTGTAAATTTACCATATGCAAAGTTGTTGGAAAACTACCTGTGAAATAGTGTTTAAAGAAATGTAGTTGTTTATTGTAATATAATAATAATAATGCATATAATTTGACATTTATATTTCAAATAATTATTTTTTAATTATAACATTTTTTGTACTCTTATTCACTTTTTTAATAGATGCATAATTCAATAATTATTATACAAAAAAGAGGAGCGCTGTATGTACTCTAGTCTTATAAGAGTTTCTACTATATCATTTTATATCAAATTATATTGAAAAACGATAAAATGTGAATAAAAAGTAATTAAGTTACAAGTCTTATTGAAGTTGACCGAAAGCAATATAGTTCCTTGAAAGTGATTACAATAATTATATCTATGTGTTAGTCTCATTACAATGTTTTTAAAAAGCCTAAATACTTTATGCTTATTATTTTTAGTCACAGAAATTTTATTCCAATGTTACTAAAAAACCGAATATTGTAATTTTTTCTATAAATCAATTAAATTTTTACTATTAAAGGGTGGATGGATTGCCAGGATTTAAATTTACATTACAATGTGTGTCCTTAACTTTCTTTCTCATTTCTTCTCTCATATTTGAAATAACATTATAAGGTGCGACATACTCTCAATTTAAAATAATTCACAGCCCACCTGTCAATAATTTTCTGCAGCCATTGTATTATCTTTAGTACAGTTTTAAGATAGTATAGAGAAATACAATTTCAAAACTGTATTAGTTCTGTAATAAAGGTAATATAATGCTTATGACAGTTATTAAAAATGACCCCCTGGGTTTAAAGTATTAAATAAAATATTAATATGTAGAAATATATTTACAATTTTGAAATCTAATTATTTATTAACTTTATATATAAGGGGGTTGCAGATTTCCCAGCTCTGACAGCCTTATTGAAGAAAGTTTAAAAAATGATTGATCATTCATGTATCAAACATTCATGATTATTTATTATGTTACCAATATTGCCTAAAGTTTGAATTTAATCTTTTTGTTATGTCTTTAGTAAAATTTTGAAGTTAAAAGTAATATATTGCAAGAAAATGATTACTATAGATAAAATATAGAAAAGATAAAAACTAGTTATGCATCTATAAGAATAAAATATTAGAGAAAACTAGTTATATATAGTATAGTCCATGCATTATAGTCTTTATTTAATTATTTACTTCTATTATCCATATTCTTATTGCATCTATTTAAACTATCATTGGACTTTGGACAAGTTTCCTTTGTTGCATAATAGATTAAAAGGTAATACATATTTGTTCTTCTAAACATTTCGACATTTTGACTTTGTGTAGCCAAAATTGGATATTTCCAGAACAGAATTTTACCCTCTTGGCACACTGATACAGAACCTTACCAAAACACACATGTATTTTGCCATACTCATGCTAATTCCTAGAAATTACCTCTTGCAAAGAGAATAAGTGGAATGAATACAGGGAATAATAAGGTGAATTTGTAAATTATACAAATATAATATGTATGTATACTTAACAGGGCTAACAACTTGCCATTTTTCATTTATTGATTAATGGCCCTTCAGTATGTCTTACACAAATGTATACGGAATATCAGTCAGTAGATAAATAGTTAATATATAAATATATGTTACAAAATATTAAGTTTATTAAATTAATGTAAATATGTTCAAATATATAATATACACCTACACTTGTCAATAGGGTTTGTTAGAAACTTGTTAGAAAGCGCGGAGTTTACACGAACGTTTCATTAATAAATACGTTGAAAAATTTAAACAAACATTTAGGAATAATTTCCTCGTAATACAGTAATTGATTTAATGATTAAATTGATGATTAATTAATTTAATTTAACGTATTTTAAATATATATAACTAGTTTACGAATGAATATTGTACATGTCATAATTTTAAAATATATATTGAACGGTGTGATTAACTTACGAATCATTTTAACCGAAATTTATAATATTTATTCCACCTATTTATAATATTTGGTTCTTTTACAACAGAAATCCTTGCAGATGCCGTTACTGTCTTTAATATCCGACCAACGTCAAATGTTTCTGAACATTTCAGTGCAATAAAATGTAATACTAATTGAATACATATAATTGCGCCCTATCTATGGTACAATACTCATATGCAAATATATGTAACATGTAATATTTGTTTATATGAATGAAAAGATAAAAAGGTGTGCAGGTTATAAAAAAACCTAGTTTCGATTACTAAAACTTGTGTTCTCAATTCATATTAAATTAGCTATCTTAGTTCAATCTGTTTGATAGACATTACATCCCCATTGAAATTTAACTGATCAGTAATTATATGGTATATATACATTGTGCATATTAAAAAAGGCAAATCATGTACTTGAATAATCGATTACTACCTTAAGAGTAGCTATGATCAATTTGTACATGGCAAAATCAAATTCCGCGACCTTGAATAAATTGAAAATGACCTTGGTCTTGTTTAAATCGGTGAATAGGAATCCAAAATAACTAAAATAAAAAATGTGTTTATTTGAAAAAAATTCTAAAAGTTTAGGCAGGTGGAGCGTGTGAGGTAGATTAAAACGGCACATTTGTAAAACTGTCTTATTAAGATATCCATACTCAAAGCCAATTTCATAAAACGATTCCTATTGTTAACTATGTAATATTTTTGCATATATTTGCATTTACAAAAATAATTAAAATAAAATACTCTTTAAAAATCAGTGATATTAGTCAACCAAATTGAAAGACTAGTAAAACAATAACACTTATAAATGGAAAGATACAATAACACATGAACACAGTTACCGTTTTTATCTGATATTCTACATTTAACATTAATAATATTTCAATTCCCAATTGAACACTGTATGGATTACATATTGTATATGAAGTAAAGTTATGAGGAACACGGTAAGGACACTTTATTTAAAATAATTGTTACACATATTTTATACAGAATATAAAGATTACATATTTCAAACAGATTATATATCTTTCGAAAATAAAGATGTTTTAAACAAATACGTAGTACGTTTTTTTTAATTTGGAAGATTTATTGTCACAATCGTTGAGAGTAATGCTCAACGTAATCCAAACTAGCCTCTACATAACATGAAAAATGCTTTTAATTCATTTGGACTTTAAATTCGCTTTCAGTGATCCAATTTATATCCGAGAATTAAGTCTTATTCCAATAAATTACAAACCACTCCTTTTATATATATACAGGGTTGTCCAAAAGTGACCTAACCCAAAATATTCAGGAATAATGGTTATAACGTCATAACATATTTAATAGGCTTGTCTTATTTAAATAGGTTATTAAGATAATAGTTTAACTGAGCACAACACATTCATTAACATCTTTTGATGCTAATTTCATTAATTTTGAACACTCTATATATAAGTACAAAAGAAGCATATTGAAAATTTAGTATACTCTGACATTTCATCATTATATAATTAGAACTTTATTTGAAAATGTTATGGTTTTGACATTATATGCAAAAATCTATCTAGTATACCGTATATTCAAACAATTTGAAAAAATTGCCCAATTTAATTTTAAACCTTTGTTTTTTTAAAAGTTAACCAGACATTATTTACTAAATAGAATTTACTCAAATCGTTCAGAAATTGTCCTGCAAACTCAAATGACTTTAACTTAATCTTAAAACAACCGAATAATAAATAATAACCCCCTGATAAACCTTTAAGTAATTCGTAATGTTAAATGTCCTTCATTTCATTTAGCTTTTTAATTTTATTTACCCTTTCAATTATTACAAAATGAAAGACCGGGAGTTGAAATTGACTGTCTTTTACCGGACAGACGTGCTGATCACTACACCATTGAGGCCTCAGCTCTAACAAGCTATGGTTTCTAAGGTCTAAAGTAAGAGGTCTTCTACAGCTTGCTAAATATAAGATCAATCCACTCAATCTAATAAAGCCAACTAAAGATGAACCTAATTAAGATTTCATCGAAAAGAAACGGATTCATTCGAAAAAATATTTGAAGAAAATATCTCATAATTACATTAATATTCCCAATATTTAAATTATACGAGTAATTGTATTGTACATAATGATAAGGTAGATATAAATAATAATAATATTGTTAATATTTTTTGATTTGGTTGTAAAATTAATTTTATATTAGTAAAATTTAAATCCAATATTTCGAAACTGAAGTTAAAATATGACGTTAGAAACATATGAATGAGAGCATTTAACAGCATTATAAAGAAATTAAATTTGATTATCTTTAATATAACCTGGACATTAGTAAAAACACAATTATTTGTATAAATAGTTAACGGAATAGTATGCTAACTAACCTTGAATCCCATGTGTGCATAAGCTTTAGTCACGTGGAGATGCAAATGATCCAAGTGGTTGTAGGCATAGTATGCGAAGATGAGTGTGCTCACCACCAGAACAACCTCTGCCGTTGTCACCCACCAGGGATCCGGTTTCTTCTTACGGGCGAGCAGCACCCGGCCTCCATAGGGCAAGTCAGGGTCCCAGTCCGAATCCGGTAGTGGAACATATCGCTGTCTGAGAGCGGCATCAGCTGCGGTAGTCATTTTCCAATTATTCAAAATGTCAAAACTGAAAATCAATATATAAATAAAATATAGCGAGTCAATTAAATGAAATTATTGTGGGTGACTGTGGATTAACTGGTGTTCAATGTATTATATCCTCTTTTTCTGAATTGTCAACAGAATTTTTGGAAATAGCAATGCAATAGTGGCATCTGTTGTTGGGGAATTATTGTTCTCCCTCTCAAGACAGAGCGGTTGCTTTCTACGTATGGTTCGTTTCTATAGCAACAAATAAACACTACTGTCAACATCTAATATAGTCTAAACTAAAGCACCAAAATCTATTGCTAAGTCAGATAGTTTCAGCTAGTTGGTTTTGTGAAAATCTTCATTACTCCTGTGTTATAAATAATTTAATCAGATATAATTAATATTAGTATGGTATAAATACAACAATTGTAAATAAACATGATGAAGTAAACGATGTGTTAAAATATCAAATATAGAGCATATTTATCTTAATGAAAGTTAAACAAAGCAATATAATTTTAAATATTATTATTTAATAGATTAAACGATACACTCCTTTCTTTTTATTTAATGTGTTACCAAACAGATAGTGAACATTTGCCCATATATATATATATATATAAAAACAACCAAAGTTACAATATGTGGTCCTAGATGTACTGCATCCCAGTTTTAAACATACTAGAATAAAAGTTTTGAATTCTTACAATAATGTATTTGGATGCAATTTATATACAAAATAGCCTTGATTTTATTAAATAGATACATAATATAATAAATTTCGATTGTAATTAGAAGAATAATTATATTGCCTTAGTAATCAATTTCTTATTGGTAACGTAAAACTTGTAAAAAAGTATTTATCGCTAAAATATAGTTATTTTTGTGTATCTAACAGTGTATTACATTTTTGTCGAAAATCATTGGCTATTTCGTTTAATAATGTTAACATATTGCATAATTACTTTGTAGGTTATATTTATAAGCATTACTTCGGGTTTCTCAAAAATATGACCGACGTAGACAAACATGTTAAAAGTATTATAATTTATTCAGTTTATCATCAATGCATGACACATTTTGATAATTTAATTTAATCCAAGTATTATAACTTTGCTAGAATTTTCAATTATTAACTAAAAACAAACTTTTTAAATTTATGTTGTACAATGAGAAAAATATCTGTGTCAATTGATATGAGAAATTGGGTATACTTAATATCTGTGTCTACACAGACACAAAATAATGTGTCGACAAAATAAATAACTGTGTCAATTGACACAAAACAATGTGTTCAAGTAATATTCGTGTGTTGATTTGACACAATAAATTTGTCAACATATACAAAAAGTGTATATTGAAAGAAATGGTGTCTAAGTGAAACGAATATTCGTGTCAAAATTATAGAAAATATCCGTGTCAAAAAACACAAAAAAAGGACCATTATAGATTGTGCAGCACCACATTTTGTGTGATTTAAATACTTTTCTTAATATTGTTTCTATATACAGAACAACAGTTGCCTATTTATTTGCGCTATTTTACTAGATATATCATGCTGTTTAAATAGATAGCTTTTTTAAATGTTTAAATGCTTTTTTAAAACAGATACATAATTGTACAAAATTCGATAAGATTAATTTCACATAATTTCCATAAGCCACAAAAACTATATATTAAGCTTTATTAAGATATATAAAGATTTATTGATATTAAGCTTCTCTTTCTAACTTTACGCTACTTCACATATATGTATAGCGGGAAATGTTCCGTTTATGAATGTCCAATAGCAAACGTTTTATGACACCACATCCCCTAGTAACTACACACATTTCAAGGGCCGCGACTGGCAGCCATTTTGATGTATTTTCTACGTTTTTCTCTTGTTGACTCTCTTTGATGCCTTTTGATACGTGATACATAACATTTGCATAACAAAATCTCTAAGAAAGTCATATTAATAATCCTTTTTGTTGTTAAATTAAAATGCTAAATTGATTTGAGTTTGATTTCTTGTTCGACATCTTGTGTTGATTGCAAACTTACTGCGTATACAAAAAGTACAGTTTAACCCACAAGAGCTTACTTCGATCAAAGATTTATTGTTACTGTCGACTCTTATAACATTTAACGCAAAAGAGTTTTTACTACTACGGAAATAATCTTCTAGAAATTGATTATCTACAAAACTGAAAAGACGAACAAGAAATCAAACTCAAAGCAATCATTGACAGACGAAGAATCAATTCGGTCCGACGAGTAGAAAACATAAATAAAATCGATGGAGGATATTTTGGACGACGAGGAGGAGGAGAAAGAGTAGAAGCTTCTGACTACAATTCTGGAGAACATTCAGAAAAACATACAGAACAAATTGACCCTTAAAGAGTTGAAACATATGTATTATACTATAAGTTAAATAATATTATGTTAATTTGTATTTAAAAGAATTTTATTATTTTCTAATAATATGTAATTATTTTTACATGTTTTAGTATTAAAACAACTCAATTTATGAAGAATATTTGTTTTTGTTTTCATGTAGGCCTACTCATTGTTTATGGATTTATTTTTACTTTAGATAAAATTTGCATTATTAATTAGATTGATTTTTATTTTGAGTTTTCTTAATTTTCATGTTTAGTTTCATAAATAATGACGAATGATTTAGTTTTTTGCTACATATTTAAATAAATTGTTATAGGATTGTATTTTCTAGCTATTTTTAAATTATAATATTTTTTTGTTTTTTGTATACGTAATGTATATATATATATTTATTCAAAATGCTACTTATAAGGTTATAACAGTACTCAAATAATCTAACAGCGAACATGTAATCATGTATAGATATTATTTATAGAATAAATTTTTAACCATAATTTATAAAACTTTAGTATTTATTCAAAATAATAAATTAATTATTTCGGTTTACTGATAACACAATAATTCTAAAATAATTAATATTAGAATATATATAGAATAGTACATAATAAATTATGTAAAAAATATTAATTGTAAATAATAAATTTATTATTGATTGATTAATATTAATAAACAAATTCATAATTAAATAATTAAAATATATGAATAAACCGGTTAATTTCTTTTAGATAAAATATTGACATTTTTATTAATTTTATTAACAATATAATACTAAACATATATAGCCTATACATAAATTACTAAACATATATAGGCAATACATAAAATACAAAATTTAATTTAACTACAACCATATCACAAAAATTAAATTTAAGTTTTTCATTAATTAAAAAATATTTGTTATTTTAATTGTCTTAACTTTCTAGAAATGTATTAGTTGTAACAGGTCAGAGGTTTCCCTACTTTTGCATTGTAAGATATGGATTTGCGATATGCATTTTGTAAATTGCGCCTGCCAAAAGTCCTATTAAAACAATTTGCGATGGAGTACACAATAATATGTAAAATTTTGAGTTAGCATTACTTACTTCTGGTAAGTGGTATACTGAAGGCAAGACATATTCGGTTTAGCTAACATATTCAGCAAAAGCTAATATAGAAACATGTGAATATATAGAATATAGAAATATAGTTAGAAATAGATAAAAATATGTTTAGAAACATATTCGGCCAAGCTAACATCCCAATAAACATAATGGTGCGGTATGAGAAGTCAGAAAAATAGCTCCCGATAGCTATTTCTCGGCAAATTATTTTTTTGCAGTTTCTGATAGATTTAAGTCTCATAAATTTGAAAAATAGAGGAGTACCAATTTATTTTCAGACCTCTGGCACCCATTTTTATCGGCCCCGGATCGGTCATAGGCCCTGGGGCTCTGCACCAAAATTAGATTTTCTAATAATTAACAGATTTTTACTTTTTTGTCTTTTATTGTAGGTTTTCTTTGGTGTTGAATTAATTTCTGACAATTTCACAGCAAAATGTTGAGTCTCAAGATCATTACTGGCAGTTCAGATCCACCAGACGGCCTCCAAGACCAATACAAATATTTGATTTTAAATATGTAACGAATTTTTGACCTTTAAAGTGTTATTTTGGGTGGTTTTAAGTAGTATAGGAAGGGTCGGTTTGAGCACACCACTTGACATTTGACCCACCTACATTGTATAATTATTTTTTTATAAGTCAGAAATAGTATAAAAAGATAAGCTATTGACGCTAAAATTCAGTCCACTTCCAGCTCTTGCCACAAACGGTTGTATCCATCCGCGCGCTGTCGTCTACACTTTCCAAGTCGGTATATTATTTTATCTTTATCTAACGGCAACACTATTCATTAACGCTGATAATGTCACATAAGATTTAGGTGACGTCGCTATCAAGTTGTCAAGACTGGTATGGTTAAGACCAATAATACGCCTCATTTTTGTCAATCGGTCGGGACTACTGAAGGGAATTCACAAGTATACATTTTGTCATCTATTATGATCAAGCGATTGAATAACTGGGGGGCTAAAAATGGTCGCCTGCCTATTGAATATGTGACGATCCTAATCTTTTGCGCAGAAATCACTCACTTTGAAAGTCAGATAAACAAGGCCCTCAACTCAACATGAGATGTACCTTTTGCTGTTTGACAGGCTCAGGACTTCAGCGCTTACGACTGGGATAGGAAAAAGTTGCTCGGTGCCTTCAAGCACGGGACAACATAGTGAGACGCTCTACAAACACAGTGTTTTATTCAAGGTCTACCAGCTGCGATTTCTCAAAAGTTAGCCTGATTGCGCTTTCGAAAATAGCAAAGAGAAGTCTACTATTTCTGCTGCTGCTGCAGCTGTTCCTAACAATGATACTCTCGAGATGTCTAAAATTGTGACGGATGCTGCAAACGTGTAAATCAGTATTAAACATAATACACAAGAAAATGTGGACAGCGATGAGCAGGGTTACGCATTGAGGCAAGAGTTGCGTATTGATACGGATAAAATGAATTCTCTGCTTAGACTAATATACAATTTTTTCAAGATCATAACGCATAGAAATAGAAGAGTGGAATTCATTAATATAATGTTTAATGGACTCGCCTTTATTTACTTTTCCAACAATGAGGAGCATAACAGTAGTGTATTTTCAAATCGTGAACCATACTTGAAACTTGCAATACAATCAATCATCCTGACAAAGCATTATTACCCAAGGGGCGAAAGACTATAATATTTGAATATTTTGTTAATCTCAGAAAACAACAAGTATAAGCAAGCATAGTGTGTATGTGTAATTGTTATACAATTTCAATTATACAACTGGTGAAGGTGAACAAATAATACCAGTATATGCTTGTGAGAGAAGGCAAATGGGTGGTGCTATCGTCTATCTGCTTGATGCATGATCCTATACTGTCAGAAAGTAAATGGATCTACATTGTATGACGATGATGAGAAGTGAAAATGTCTATTTTATGCTTTATTTCTTACTCTGTCTGATGTTGTGTAATTTTGAAATTATTATAATAATAAATGGCATTCTCTCTCATTAATCATGCGTCAATTATTCAAATTAAGGAAATTTATTTTATTATTTAATGAAAATTTATTATATCACAAATCTGAATTAATTAAGACAATATAGAACGAAACAGACAGTTTAAGAGACCATCTAAAATTAAAAAAACTATTTTATTTATGAGAATAATTTATTATTTGTGCAAAACAACATATTAAAATATAAAATTTGAAATATTATTCAAATTGTACGTTTTGTATAACCAAATTGTATCACAAAAAAACATTATAAACATCAAAAATAAAATAAAATGTGCCTAGCATGTACGCAAATATTACATATATTGTAAAAGAACCACGTCGTAGACCATAAAAATTAATAGTAATACACAATACAAACTGATTACATTTCATGATAATTTTGTGAAGTCACTTATATGACCAATTAGAATCAATTAAGAGAAAACGAGTTTTGCATGAGACTATCTAGAATAAATAAATCATAAACAGATGAGATGATCTAAAAATATACATTATATACAACCAAATAGATAGTTGATAAACATAACTTATGTATCAAGGGTAGATTGCGATTCACGCTTTTGCCGGGATATATATATATATTTTTCCTAATTATTTAGTCGCCATTGGCTTAAACTAATCAATAGATAATTATCTCAATGCTACAGCGCAAATCACTTGTTTACAGACCAGGAGTACGTACCTAAGGAGAGCGGTAGCCTAGTGGTAGAGCTCCTGCCTTCAAACCCGAAGGTAGCAAGTTCAAACCCCGGTACGTACTCCTGGCTTTAACAAACTGCTTTGCGCTGTAGCATTAAGATAATTATCTATTGATTAGTTTAAGCCAATGGCGACTAATTAATTAGGATTTTTTTTTATATATCCCGGCAAAAGCGTGAATCGCAATCTACCCTTGATATTATTAATAACGGGGTATGCCACATAATTATATATAGAATAAATTGATAACTTATGTATGCAAAAGTAGGGAAACCTCTGACCTGTTACAACTAATATATTTCTAGAAAGTTAAGACAATTAAAATAACAAATAGTTTTTAATTAATGATAAACTTAAATTTTATTTTTGTGATATGGTTCTAGTTAAATTGAATTTTGTATTTTATGTATTGGCTATATATTTTTAGTAATTTATGTATAGGCTATATATGTTTAGTATTATATTATTAATAAAATTATTAGAAATTTCAATATTTTATCTAAAAGAAATTAACCGGTTTATTCATATATTTTAATTATTTAATTATGAATTTGTTTATTAATGTTAATTAATAAATAATAAATTTATTATTTATAATTAATATTTTTTACATAATATATTATGTATTATTTATATTATCTAATACTAATTATTTTTGTATTATTGTTATCAGTATAACGAAATAATTAATTAATTGTTTTAAATAAATACTAAAGTTTTATAAATTATGGTTTAAAACTTATTCTATAAATAATATCTATACATGATTACATGTTCGTTGTTAGATAATTTGAGTACTGCTATAACCCAATAAGTAGCATCTTGAATAAATAAATTTTTACATTACGTATAAACATTACGTATACAGAAAACTAAAAATTATTACAATTTAAAAATACCAACAGTATTTTATATATCTAGAAAATACAATCCTATAACAATTTATTTAAATCTGTAGCAAAGAACTAAATCATTCGTCATTATTTATTAAACTAAACATGAAAATTAAGAAAACTCAAAATAAAAATCAATCTAATTATATAAATGCAAATTTTATCTATCTTAAGTAAAAATAAATCCATAAACAATGAGTACATCAAAACAAAAACAAATATTCTGCATAAATTGAGTTGTTTTAATTCTCAAACAGATAAATAAAATTACGTATTAATAAAAAAAAAAATTTAAATTTTAAATGCAAATTAACATAATATTATTTATCTTATAGTATAACACATAATATAAATCAAATAAACAAGGAATCTAAGTTATAACAATAAAATTCCATTAAAAACTGTCATATTTTATAATTTTAAATGAGTACAAACACACGGAACATTATTATTTTGTTGGATTAATATTTAACGCATTTTATTCCAAACCAATTGATTTATTATATGCTATATTTATTTTAAATGTAACATAAGCAAATAAGTAAAGTATATTACTCATATATTAACACTAGCATGACCAGGTGTGATCCACAATATTATCTACATTCCATATACAATCCAAGCAAACTTAACCCCTCAATTACAATACATAAACACATCTATCAGGACCTATCCATGGCAAAAAACCAGAGGGGTTGACATCGCGGACCAAATCTACTAGTAACCAATCTTTGTACCCTTAATGTTAACTTACCTATACTCGCCCATAATCAAACCACGCACCCACCTTACCTATATTAATATATCCATTGTCACAACAAACACAACACTGTCTAAATTTTCAAACTCTCACCAATCATCATATATACCAATCATCATCATCATCAAAATTCACATCAATCTCTATAACATCCTTACAACTACAAACAAATACATAACAGAGGTATATATTACAAAATATGCACAATTCCAATCCGATGACACGAATTACATTACTGCGCGACTTCATTCGCTAACAGAGGACAGGATCCTGGTCGCCGACGCTGGCCACAACCACTATGCGAAGAGTGTCCAAATAGTCACGGGCGGATTAGTTTATGGTCAAGGGGTGATGAGCGAAAAACATCGAAAATGGCTTCTGTCATTACCAGTGACATACAGTTAATTTAATGAATCAATGCAGAAGCTGAGCAACCGCATTTTCTCTAACAGTGAATAGCATAAGGAGCTCGCTTTCGCAAGAATGAAACGTGATAACAAAGACGCAATGTACATTTTAAAATTTATGTGCGAGAATAATCCATTAAACCTGCGGAGTATTACTAGTGGTCTTACAACAGACGTCACTGTTAACATACACAGAGCGAAGCAAGTTGGGAAGAAGATTTTTGACAAGATGTACATTAAAAATGCATTTCAGTTCTCGTTTTCCCGCAAGTGGTGCAGCTGGACCACGATAAACAAGTCCGCATTGATGGAGAACAATTCAGCATCGACCCCAGTTGCTATGTTAACGACTGTTTTCTGTCGGTTATGCTTACACAAACAAACATGACATAGATTACCTTCGGCAATATGAATTATCTGCTTTGAACAAACAGATACATTGGCGTCTTCGATAGATACGAGAATGGTCCTTTGACCAAATACAGTGCTCATCAAAGGAGAGCTAGAGGCATAGTTGGTTAAAAAATCAGTGATTTTTCAGGAAGAAAGGTACTGATGACGACGAAAAAGAGGTTATTTATTAGTGAAACGAACAAGACCATTTTTATAACACTCCTGATGCAACATGTCCAATCACAAGGAGTAAAGACAACACAAGCGATTGAAGATGCAGATTGTCTGATTTTCCAAACAGGCGTTTAATTGAGCGTTCCTGGTCTGACTTCTATCATTGGCGAATACACATATCTGCTTTTAATACAATGTCATCGTGCAAATCGCCTGGGCACACCGTCGGGGCGCCTGTTCTTGCGAAGCGAAAAGAAAAAACCAAAGCTTAAACTATGAGACATTGGGCACTTATGCAAGATTCTTGACGAAACAATTTGTTCAGTGTTATCCTACGTCCACGCAACTGCTGGGTGAGATACGAATTCTCGTTTGTTCGGCATAGAGAAGGGTTCACCACTCAAAAAGATGGACAGTGCAATCTTCAGGGAACAAGCAAGCGTTTTCTGTGCTGTTTAAGCTGGTGAGAAAGCTATTGTCTGCCTCTATAGCTATGGCGACAAACCTGATGAGGATCTGGACACTGAGACTGCAAAAACTCAGGGAGAAAGTGGTGACAGGCACTTTAGATGTTGAAGTCATCCTTACCCACGATGTCTGATTCCGCGAAATATCATTCGATCAAGTACAATGCTGAATAGGCAACGGAAGTGATCTGAATGCGACAGATTGGGGTTGGGAACTACGGAATGAAAAAACTGTATTCTCACGTCGTATGGCCTCACAAATTGCGCGCAGCATCGTCTGAAGGGGATTCGTTGCACATGCAAGGGGGAATCTGATACTAACAAATTTTCGTGTCGTCGGTATGAACTTGAATGCACCTATCCATGTGCAAGTTGCAAGGGAGAGATGTGTGCGAATTTCCCAATCTATGCGATGCGGCAAGAATACGAGCTAGAGGAGGCTGTTTGGATAGATATATAGGAGTCTTCATTGATTATTATTATCGGTGAGTTCTTTTTAACAATATTTAATTAAATTAAAGCATTTTACCACAAATAAATTATTTTGATTTTATTTGATTGTCGCCTGCAGTGCGCTTATGGCGTCACAATATCACTATGACGTCACAATTAGTTTATTGACGAATTTGAACGTTATTTTCGGATTGCTTGGTACGAGATATAGCATTGGTTACGAGATATAGCTCTCTGATACTTCAAAGGTACCGCCATTTGGAAATATGCTAATTAAGGTATTTTGCCCTTATATTTTGGATATAATGATGTCTGGTGTATGTCTAAATGATCCCAATTGCATTTGTTTCTTTTGCAATTTGTTTGAGGTCACGTCAATTTTCAGATTTACTGGCCCAGCCTATAATTTGGTAGTATCAAAATAAAACTCAGCGACTTGAATTAATCGGAAATGGCATTGACATTGAACTATAATGTTCAATACTAATTGGAAAAAGCGATAGCAATCAAAAAACGAATACTCGATTTTAATTGTTTGATTTTTTTAGGCAAAAATTGTAATTTATCTTACTCAAATTGGGGGACAGTTTCAGTTTGAGTTTCGAATATGGAGGGAGTATAAACAACTCTTCTATATTTCTGATGTATATTTTGTATTTATGTGTGTGTTTTGTATAGCAACTATTAATAATAACATATGATAATACAATAAAGTAAACTATAATGAAATATATATAATTTTGACTTCAGAAAAGCATAAATCGTTTTTTCATAGAGGCCCCCAAAATGTTCGAAATATTTATTATTAATATTGCAAAAAGTTAAAGGCTTCGTAGGGGAAGGTAGGGTATTATCGGCACTGTGGGTAATACCGGCACCCCTCATATTTATTTAACTACTGATAATATTGTTTGTTTAAGGATATAATATTATAATCTACTTTGTTTAAACAAGCTAACATTCATAAATTTTCGTTCTACAATGTTTGGCGCCAATTTAAACAATTTAATATTGTTCACTTGTCTCAAATGTTTTTTTAGCATCTTAAGGAAATTCATTTTGAAATTTGTTCATATAGAAGAGGTAAGTTATAATGTATGGTTATTATATATTTATAACTCGTTGATAATATAGACAACATAAATCGCACCCTGTATCAATACAATTATTAATTAATATATGTAGTTTCAACAAGTGTGAATGGGCAATATCGGCATCCCAGCCGATAATACCCCAAGCGACTGGGGTATTACCGGCAGTGTTACCGATATTACCTCCAATTGTGTTAAAAATTATAACTACTTGTAGAAAATCAATAGGT
>JAUZND010021184.1:0-25464 GCA_034780555.1 Coelogynopora nodosa | reverse complement strand
GCATTCAGTTAGTGTCTAAATTAACCTTGTCTCTCAAAGATGTCTCTTTTTATCTAATACACATAGTCGGTGAAACGGAACGCCACGAGTCGACCTATTTTAGATGTCGAATGCCTGCGGCAAGCAAGTAGCACCGATCTCTACTTTTCTCGGCATCTTTGCAATTTGGTTTGTTAATGGTGTATACATGTAGTAATATAAATAGCTCACTAAAATTAAAGAAAGATTATCAATTAATATCAAAGTTTATTAAACATAAATAAAAAAGAAATTGAATATTGAAGAAATTTGAAAAAAAAACACTTTTGAACAATGCCATGTATAAATTTATATTTTTAATTTGTATCTATTTTATTGACATCTATGTAATTTATTAAAATAAAAAATATTCACTTGTAAACTGACCATTTCTCATTATATAAATATATAATATGAATGATAAGATATATATTATATATTATCGCTGGTTTGCATAGCTAAGGTATATATTTTAGTCACTTTTTGTAAAGTAAATTTTCGTATTTTTATGTCAAAACAATAAAAAATGGATTTTTAGAAATGTATATAAAATTACATACATTAGTTATGCAAATCAGTGACGATATATAATATAACAAAATCTTAGAATACGTACATTTATCCGTATTAAAAATGAATGATGTATCATTATATATAATATATATATAATTGATGCAAAATGTATTCTAGAGAAAAAACTATAACTTTTGTAAAATTTTAATAATTTATATTTAAAAATTATTTAATATAATCATAATCACTTTCAATAATAATAACCATCTTCATATCATTTAAGTATGTATTAGTTATACATATATAGCATTGTTAAAAGAGTTTATTTTATTTTATTAATTCGAAATATTGTTGTTAATTTTATTTATACGTTAATTATAATTAATTATAACATTTATCGTATTATTTTTAGATAAATTATTTTTTCGTTACCAGTTTATGTTTGTCCTAAGGAACGATTAGTTAAGACATTATTCTATCAGATCTACATGATGACTCGTGTTATGACCTCCAGGTAGAAAAAGTTAAAACAAATATTAGTACAATTTAGTACTAGGGAAACATTTTAAAATATATAACTAATATTTCTGTTTCAATTTCAATTTAATGATCTTGCACAAGCATGCGTTCGAAACTCGAGAAAAACCAGCAGATTTTATAATGATCAGCCTAAAAGTTCATGTTTAATAAAATAATTAAAGATGTTTAACAACAAAAATTAAATCTCTAAAACTTTTGAATACTCACAGATATAAATTTGGGTAGTGTTATTCACAGAATTGAAAACTTTAATAGAGAGAAATATCTGTTTTGTTCTAAAATAATATTTGACTTGTTTCAACAAAGCTAACTGACAAATGTCCCTTATGAACAAAACCGTAAATAATCTCAAGACTTGATCGATGCAAATAAATGTTTTTTTTATATTTCATTATAGTTCGTAAAGGGTTTTGATGATTTACCACATATCTTCTGTTCTATAACGATCTCTATATCGAGGACCTTTACGATGGTAGGTAAACATTTAACAGAATATTTAAATGAAAAAAAAATTCTTACCAACTTGCAAAATACTTTCTTACTTTTCTTAATAATATATATAAGATAAACGATAATCAATTAGATCATTACACATTCCTATTACATTATATACTTTACTCGATTCTTATAGTAATAGCATTTATTTTTGTTTATAATAACTAACAAATTCAAGAGATTTTGACATTATAATGGGATAAAGCTGGAACATTAATTCTCTAGATATTCTAGCAAATGATATATCCTTTGTGAATGTTTGCCGTACATTTAGTTTGTGTTTGGTGTATTGTATATGCTTTGTGTAATTTAAACTAATTTTGGAGTAGATTGTCGAATTATTGACAAATAGTTTACGTGTGACGATTACATCTATCCAAATTATTTGTTGTATACCCACTCAAAGATTATTTGACTATTGAAAATAATTGTTTTAAAATATTTGACATATTTGAAGTGTCTTTTTATAAGTATTCGATGTATGATTTTTGGAGGTTCGCTTTTTTTAAATAATGCAATTTTTAGAGTGATTAAATATATGTTCTTAGAATTTTTTTTCTTATAGACTTTTAATAGTTTTGTGTTTTGTATTTGAAATATATTTTTAAAATTATGAAGAACACTACAGTTTAATTTATATGAATACTGCTTTTAACAATTACATTAGTATACTTCGAAAACCATTGCTAAAGAAAATATTGAATAAGGTAGGTTTTTATAACCATTTTTCCACAACGTTAAAACAAAATCCATTACACTATATTGTACATTCAGTTGCCGCTAATAGCGTATGCCACACAGTACGTATATAATTATGTATGAAACAATGACGGTTATTGTTCCTTCACCGTATTCTTTCTTTGGGCTGTCGACCAAGAGGTTTCCTGAATTCCATCTGTCAATAGTTAGTAATATTATCTATAGAATTACTATCCATTGTTTTATAATGTTGAAGTGCAAAATTAAATGTATCGCCTGGCCACCCAAGTACATAAAAATATCTGTAAATGTGGAGAGTAATTCATAGTAATAGTATTTTGGATTTTTTCAGACGCAGTTACAATTGTTACAGTTACAGACACAATTAGTGTCACTTAAATCTTAAAACATGTCCTTATTTATAATAAAAACAAAAATATAGTTTATTAGATACATTAAATAAACCGCCAATTAATTAACAGAATCACACAGAGGAATCCCATTTTCAATTATAGTAAAAACAAGTTATAAACAAACAAAAAGATTTTAGTTATACAATTTTTGAAAAATCGTGTTGGCAGTAGATATAATAAAAAGATGTCGTCAAGAACAAAATGTGTGGTTGTCAATAGTTATTTCTGGGAGGAAGTGATGAAGGTGATTTTTGTTGTGGGTCACTGAATGAAATATTATGCATTAGTTTTGACATGAGTGGAATAGGCTTACAAAATAACGCATGTTCTTTAGTTCACAACTTTTATATTTTTATTATTGCATTCTGTGTAGAAAATAGTTAAACATATTATAATTGGATCTTAAAAAAAAATTAGTATTAATGAATTATTCATTCATTCATTGATCTGATCTCTAAGCTTGCATATCCTTTTATTGTTGATCAATATAAATTTCATCGAAAATTAAAACATATTTAAGATATTGAAAAATATTTCTTAAAGAAAGAAATTAGTAAGAAACGAAAGCGGTATGTTTGCAACAATACATGTGATTCTTTTGAGAACATTATATTATTATACGTGTATGATTTACTGTAATGAAACTCTTGGACTTATTGGTTCAACGAAATTTTTATGTAACAATATATTATGATAACAAAATAAATAAGTCCGATAGTTAAAACATCAATAATATATAATTGAAGTTTTAACTATCAGATTATTTATTTTATTAATTATAAAACTTCATAATGCCTACAATAACATACTTAAATATTATATATTATGATATTAAATAATTGTAACACTTGGCTACTTGGGATAAATCATAATGTTGACAATGCAATGTGTGCGGAAGATAATTTCACTATTAATAATTTTGAAACTATGTTGACCAATTTATTCGTGTTATTCACGGAAATGTACTTTAATAGGGCCTTAACAATAACATCATTAATATTGTCAAGGTTATAATATTCAAAGAGGACGCCATTTTTGCTATATGATGTAATTAGTATTATATTATCTATACCCATTAACCGTTTATTAACCATCTTAATAGTATCCCTTTTCTTATATAAAACTATACAAAGTACAATTTAACTGTTTTCAAATAATCCACATTGACCATGTTTGTGTACTAAATTTGTTATATTACAATAATACAATTATATAAAATTGTGCTATAATAATGTTTCATGACTATCCTGTGTCATTTTGATACTGTACACTATATAATAATTTTAATACAAAAAAAGTTTTCAAAATGAAATCTTTGAAAACTGCAAAATTGTTCTTAGTATAAGTTTAACATAATATCTACGATATTTAAGTGTTTAACGATTAAAAAAATTATTTATAAGAATATTAAAATGTTCAATCTACATCGATGTAATTTATTCTAACTTAATACCTATCTACTGGTAAAGATTACTACAATATTACACCCGTCGATCTTTAATTTGAATGAAACATATATTTTATTGTGAATTATTTTAAGCATTACACTAAATAGTATTTGCACTAAAAATAATATATTAACAAAAACTTTCACGTGTCATGTAAACACATGTATCATACAAATTATTATTTCTCTGGGAGTAAAGATATAAAACGCATTCTATTGTGTATAACTATAGAAATGAGTACAATATAAGTATTGTTTAATTTGATATGACATCACAACCATAAACAAATGAATATACTATCTATTTTAGAGAAATATAATGGTAAATCAATTCTTCTGAAGAATAATTTTAATGGCACAAAAAAACTGATAATAGCAGCATAACCTTATATCTTTATAGAGTGGCAATGGTGACAGCTGCCAATAAGTATTTAGTGATTTTTGTGAACATTAATATTATATATATTGCTTGTGTTAAAAAGGTCGAAATCAATATTATTATCGTATATATAATATAAATATGTATATATATATTATATATATATAACTGCTGATCACACTGTTCCAATTAATAACAAAATAATAGAGCCTTACTGACATCTAAAATTGAAATAGAGTTTATAAAGTAAAGCAAATAACTAATTAGTTAATATATTTTATAACGATTGAACATGACAGGAATATTGATGCATAATGTGTGTATGTTGAGGACAAAATGAAAACTGATATTTAACACAATATTTAATAACAAAAAACTATCTTATTTTAGAGGAAAAAAAATTGAAAGAAGTTCAAAATCAATATATAGCGTACAGATCAAGGTTATTATACGCTTAGATCATAACCAGAGATTTGAACAGAAACTCCGGGAGAAAATTCAATAACTACACAAAGCTAAAATAATCCGAAACAATTATTTTGCAAGAAGTAAGTTGAAACCAAGCGGAGAGGATCACTTTAATAATTTAGGTGATCTCTTTTGTGTGCTAATGGATAATGAAATGATCAAAGTAATCACATAAGCCCCACGTCGTTCCACCAGGTATATATGACGCACCAAAAAAAAGCCATATTGATTTATTTAAAATATTTAAAATAGTCTTCTTGACTATCTAGACATTTGCATATCATTAATTCGTATAGAAAATCAAATTCGAAAAGTTTCAAAATTCATGTGACATCAGTCATCATCGCATCTATCTACTTTTCAATGCACTGTATATATGATAGAAGTGACAACGATTCCGAAAAAAGAGAAGAAAGCGAAAATTAGTTTTTGATAACTAAACATTCGTTTGTAATTGATTTCTTCTTTCGCTTAAAAAGATCTCTTATTGATATACGGTTAGACGAAGAAAAGAATTAATAGCAGAAACATGCAAACAAAGTGACGTCACATAGATTAACACATCGATTATAGAAATATCATTTTAGAGCCGAATCCCATCTCGTATTGTATAAGGTGCATAAGACCGTGATAGTATAAATGTAAATTATATCAGACAACCAATTAATAACGTGCCACTTATAATCACCCTCTTGAGCGATATACTATCGGTGTTGATGATGATTCTATTAGTATCATAATTATAGTCTGTGTTTGCACCTTATATAGCTGAAACATCGTGAAGATCCGATATCTATTTTTCACTTTAAACAGCCACAAATGAACAATTTTTGTATCGAATTTTATGAACTCTTAAACAATTTTTTGGCTTATTTTGGGACACGGAAATTCGCTTTCGAAAAATATATAGATTGAAAAGAAAGCGTAAATTTGTTTGAAAATGTGAGTTAATTCTTTCAATGTTACCTATAATCTGTATATATATATCATTAATGTGGTTCAAGTGGCCATCATATGTAAATGTTTGTGAGCTACAATACATCGTGTACACTATAGTAAACTGTAATGCATAAAGCGTATATAAAGCGTACAACATAATATTTAAACGATGTCGTAACGGTGGAAAATGTAAAACTTAAATAATATAAAATGTTTACATGATAATAATATAATCTGTAACGATAAAGAATGTTACAAAATGCAAAAAACATTGACTATAAAGTAATATGAAACGTTTATAAATAAACTTGATAATAGTACAAAAAATTAGGTTATGTATATTCAAAC
The DNA here is from genome assembly GCA_034780555.1 of Coelogynopora nodosa. Taxonomy (NCBI): domain Eukaryota; kingdom Metazoa; phylum Platyhelminthes; order Proseriata; family Coelogynoporidae; genus Coelogynopora; species Coelogynopora nodosa. The sequence goes on along the minus strand of JAUZND010021184.1, from coordinate 19,205 downwards.
AATATTATTAATATTAATTAACATTTAGAGACACGACACTTAATTATACTCGAGCTATTTATAGCCAATGAGAATTGAAAGACAAGCCAGCAATATCTCGATGGTATTTCAGATATTATACATTTTTTATTGTTGGGAATGCAATGACTGATAACTTACAGATTGCCCACATAATCAAATATCTGCAGTAATCAAAGATAATTATCTCAGCAGAAGTTACAGGTAATATATATATGACGCAGGTCATTTCAATTATATCTGAGTCCCTTTCGGAAATTCGCAATTTGTAATTAACCAATGAAGTCTACGTATAAAGCTTTCATATATGGTCTAACAAAATATTGATTATACTTATCTGAGGGAAAATAAACATAATTTTAATAATACTAATAACATGTTATTTAAATTACAATCATCACAAATAAAACCACACTTTTTTGTTATAATATGCTTTAAGTTACAATTAGTTGGTATCTTATAATTAATTTTGATAAAATGAAATCCGACATGTTTACGATTATTACCAAAATATGGTTTTCTCGATAAGTGATTGTCTGAATAACTTACTAAACTGAATATCCCTCACAGCCAAGGATACCCTAATTAACATATATTTTAATGTAAAGTATTCGAATTCTACTTATTTCAGTTTTCAAAATTATCTATATAACGTGAATTACCTAAAATAATGCGAGTAAAATTTATATTATGTTATAGAATATTCCTGATAATGCTCACAAATGTTTATTTTTAGTAATTTTTAGATATTTGTAAATTGGAAAAACATGAGTTATTTAATTTTGGTGAAAATAATTAAATAATCACAGAAAAAAATTAAACATGGGGTTAAAAAACATCACAGTCCTGTAACCAAGTATCGTGCCTATGTATAAGAACCATCAGAAGGTTCCAAATCTTCCCCTTCCCCACCTTACCCACAGACATTATAAAGTTGAGCTTAATTAATGATGTTCTCGCAAGAACTCCAGATTCATTTTAACTAGATATTTTAACACCGAATACCACAACAACAAACAAGACTACATCTACACCCTTCCAACCTCTCAACTGAAATGTTCTGTTATTGACATAACTTACTTTCCCCTTTCATTTCGTTTCTCAATCACTGTATATGGGTCAGACTTTCCGAACAAGTCTTTCTTGTCGAGACCGTAGCCTTGCAGTTTGAGAACTATGTTTTCCTGGGAAATATATAAAAGTGTATATTTGTATTTAAACATATACATATCTATATGTATAGTGTAGATAGATATATCTATTGATTTTGTATGGCAGTTTATATAAATGGTAAGATAAATAAAGATAACTCAGAGGAGACATTGCAACCACTTACCTTGGAAACGACATCTTCTTTGACACGTACTAAATAAAAAAGGAAAAATAAGCGCAGATGTAAATGAGGTAATATGAATATGAATATTATATAATACCTATATATATATACCATTCACAGCAATACACCCAGGTATAATAATCTCTTTACTATTAATAGTCGATGCTCAAAAAAGATTTAACGTTTATAGTCATATCTTTAAAGTTGTTTTTAATCGTTTTTCATATAATAGAATTAAGTTTTAGCACAAGTAGTAAAAGTATAGGACTCGGTTTGAAAATTAAGATTTTATCGCAAATAAATTTGAACAAAAATTTTTTAATGTAAAATATTTGTTCTACTAAATATTAATAATTCATTTAATTCAAACATTATTGAGTAACACGTTAAACAACATTTAAAGGCAGTATTTGGCACAAAAGTCCAATTTTTATAATATACGAAACAAAAGTCAATATTAAAAATATTATATATTTATAATCAGCTATACATTTCTTGATAAAATCAAAAGTATTAACCATAAGAAATCCAAATAAAATGTAATAAATCGCCATAATTTGACCTTCATTGGATTTTTATTGGCCGATTTTAACAAAAAATATAAATGTTTTCTTGATATAAAAACACGTTTTCTACTTAATTAAAGAATATAAATATTTCTCTCACCGGTAACTGAACAGGCATTATGTTGTTCCTTATTGTCAATTCCTTGTTCAAAACTGGAAAGGTAGACATGAAAATCCATACATAAAAAATATTTTGTAATAATACATAATATACAATTTGGGACGCATATAATACTGCTATTTTCTGAGACATATTATAGTAATAATAAATATATAACATTTTATAATAGAATACAACTTTAAATTTATCATTCAATAAAAATGTATGATATACATAGCATTGTAATGCACTATGCACTCTTATGCTAATTTGAATGCATTTCAAATCAATAACTGAAACTTATTTTTACATGCAGTCGATAAAAACCGACAACATTAAAATGTTATTTATAGTCATCTGTTTATATCTGTAATATCTGTACACTGAGAATTCAATTCAATTTAATTTTTTTAATCATATGAATTTTTTAATCAACTAAAAAAATTACCACTACATTTTCAAAGTTTTTTAAATGTTAAAAATTCCAGTTGAATAAATCATTCCAAACCGATGCTAATCAAATAACTAATACTATAACTGAAAGTGAAACCATTTCCATAGTTCCACATTTGTATTAAATTCTTAAAATTGCCACACAAACATAAATGCGATCTTTGTCAATCAATAAGAATAACCACAATCAACCAGAAAAATGCAGGTTAATGCTGCGAAATATGTCTTTATACATGTAAATAATAGTTTGTTCAATAAAAAGCTAGTATGTTATTAAACGAAGATAAAAGGTAAACTAAAATTTTACAATCTAAAAATATAAAATAACAAATTATGAAAAAATTTCGTTGAATTACAAAGTTAGAATGTTTCATTTAATCGTAATTTAACAAACCTAACTTGGTAAATTAGAATTTCGTAGTATATTAACAAAAATATTACATTTACAAAGCGATCAGTGAAATCACTTTGTGAATTAACAAACTGTTGACAAAATCACAAACTACTTTATAATTCTACTAAAATAAATATTATATAAATTTTGAAGGCATGTATTGTATAGTGCGCAAAACATCAAGCAAAATTACGCGAAGAATATGTATATATATATAACTATGCGGGGTGTGGGGATCAGCTGAGATATGAGACTAGATTGTATACTTACTAGTTATTTTTAATATATTACCAAATAAGAGATAAATTTCAGCATATTTTCTCAAATTATATAACATTATTATATAGATAATTCAGCTTTTGAGTGTGAGCAGATAGTCAGCGCTGAGATGGTGTAGTGATTAGGAAGACCTGGTCAACCATCACAAGTGAAGATAATCACAGGTGAAGTCCAGGTCAACAGGTCAACCATCGCACGTCAACCATCACAGGTCAACCATCACAAGTGAAGATCATCACAGGTAAAGTCCAGGTCAACAGGTCAACCATCACAGGTCAACCATCACAAGTGAAGATCATCAGAGGTGAAGTCCAGGTCAACAGGTCAACCATCAGAAGTGAAGACCATTACAATCCCGAATGGATCGCGAATATTTTATCAACTTTTGATTTATATTTAAAAATGTTGCCAACAAAAATTAAACTATCTTAAATGAAACTTTTCTAAATGATAGCTGATACCGAATGGATGTGAAAAATATACGTAATTTTGGTATTATCTGTAAACATAAAACAAGCAAAAAATCTATAAATTATTTGTTTTAAAAATAGGATTTCTATGGTATTTTGGATTTCTCTACTTTTATTTCTTAACTTAATTAAATTGCATACGCTACATAAATTTAAAAAATAGTTATATTTGAAATAGTTAAATTCACCAATGTATGACATTTATATTTTTATTGGTTTTCATTTATTTATATTGCAGCGATTGAGATTTTAATTTAGACATATCTCCAGTAGACTATTGAAATAGTGTGAAACAATTTACACATATTTACTGATTAATAATTTAGATCAATATGGATCCTTGTAAAACAATATATTTTATCATTAAATTATTTGTATATAACATTCTGATATTTCATAATTTTTAATAAATAATTTTATGATCTGAGTATTAATATGTAAATCAGAAGTATTGTTTTTCTTTTCTTAATATTTTTAGCTTCCCAGGCCATCCGTCATGAAGGCTTGTAACACATACCTCGATCGCAAAACATTCCTTTTAGCTGTCCAATTGCTAAACATTGCCTATCTTGGAAGTAAAACTCCTTTGTACATGTAAAACCGCTTTGTAAATTCACAAAGTAAATATGTGTAACATTTTTAACAAACCGTTTGTTAAATTTACAAAATTAGACTAACAGTTTAGTTTAAAGAATTACATAATTTACATTTTTTATATACAATTTATATAATAGAAAAAGTTTTGTAAATAATTTGGATATATTCTGACATATTTTATATTTAAATGCATTAAAATATTAAAAATTAAATTATTTAAAATATTAAAAATTAAATTATTTAAAACATTTATTTTGTTGTAAAAACAAACAATTTATTATAAATAGAGTAAATAGAGTTAACTGTCTAGAAATAAAGTCAAAGTAAACTTAAAAAGAGCCTTATAGACAAGTTTTATTCAAAAATTGGAACACATCAACAACTAATGAACAGTTAATGGATACTAATCAATAACACAATGAGGCCTGATTTGGAGTGACTAAATTTTCAACAATAAAAAGTCGTATTCCTAAGGGGATAAAAGAAAAAATAATTTACAACCCACCTCCCCTCTACTGTACTCCACATCAAAGTAAAAGCAATGTGAAATTAGCATAAGTGTAGTACAGGCAGTTACATTGTGCATATTATATATTTGGATTTTAAAAGATATCAAGTGACAGTATTAATGTAGTTTCATGACACAGCCTTAACTTAAAATAATTGTGTAAAAAAGCTTAGAAAATACTAAGTGGTAGAACCATAAAAAACTACAAAATAGGTTAGTTCTACCGGGTATATTGACATGTGTATTGATGATATCTGATAAACTAGAAGTTGCCTTGCGCACGCATGTATAATAAACTCTCAACACACAGAGTAGAAGTAGTTTATGTAGAAAAAACATAATAATAACTAATTGCTAAAGTGCTCTTAAAATAGACAAACCTAAGTACAAATATTAATATCGTATACACTTGTAGCTGTCATCAATTATTTCCCTCTCTACATACTGCAACAAATATCCTTCATTTCTAGTTGTATGTTTATTAACAGAAGGCTCGAATCAACAGGATAAGTGCAGGGGAAAAAATCCTTTAATTTAAAAATATTTCAATCTGCTATAAGTTTCTGATTATATGTTTTTAAAGTTTTTCGTTTTATTATATATTCGATCGGTCTTTAGCAAATATTGGTCATTGGTTGTGGCCAGTGTTAAATTTTATTTTTTAGGTAGAATTGAGTTGCTATTAAAATTCGCAAATTTAATGCTATTGCTTACATAGTTCAAAAATAGATATACACCAGTAAACATGTTAGGGTACATACACACTTTTCATCAATCGTAATAACATACTTACTTTGATTTTTATTAATTAAATAATTTTACATTAAATGACTTTCATTATATTAATGTCTGTAATGAAAATTGGAAAGTATTGAACTATTTTATAATGCATTTTCCTATATGTTTAAAACTTGTACGATAGAAAAAGTAATCATATTATGCTTAGTATAAAATGAAACAAAAAGCGCAGTATACTCATTCAGCATACACACACAATCACTATGGTAAAATAGATCAGTATTGCTACTTTTTAGACAAAAAGGTTAGGATTATTTTTTTTTCTAAGAGTTTCTTTTCCCAGTGATAGGTTCCTTCGTATGTATAGTGTATAATTATATAATGTTTGAAGTGGTTTTACTTACATAACAAAGACATTATTATTATGATTACAATCGAAGCAAATGTAAACAACTATAATACAAACACATATATATATATACCTATATATATACAGGGTGGCAATCAACTTACTACTAAACGTTACTACTAAACAGTAGATAGAGCAGTTGAAAATGAACATATGAAAAAATACATTGATGATTATTTCAATTTAAATATTAATACCTAATAATAATAATAATGGACGATTATAAATCATAACCCAATAAGGCTATAATAATTACTATTGTTTAAAATTTGAGTAAATGTATAAATAATAATTGTAAAATCACCTTTTAATACACGATGTACAACCACTGGTGTACTTGAGAGACATGAAGTATGTGTTTCGTGCGATAAAACAAAAACAATTCAACCAATAACTCCAATATTCTATTAAAACTTCTTTTTGTTGCTATAGTAACCAATTAATTTAACTTAATCATTAATTATGATGAATTCTAATTCATGTAATAATAATATATTCCAGAACAAATCATTTAAAAAATGTTTCAACGACAAAATTAAAGCAAATGAAATTCTGCTATAAGGGGTACATTTGTACTCCGCAACATGGTTTAACCAACATAAAAAAACTAAGTAAATGTTATTTGTAATGCTGGTCTTCAGTTTACGGGAACCACAGTCATGTCATCAGAATGTGTCACACATGTAACAAGTATGATACTATGCTATGAATTCTGATTATGTTTTAAAAACATAGTTTATTTTATACTTACTGATTATAACACAATATGACAATATTATTAAAACATAATTTTATAGATATTATATTCTCATGTCCTTATATTTTCATATTATGATAACTTCACAATATATCAAATAGGGAGTTTTGTATATGAAATGTTGTTTAATTTTTATAGTCAGGGTTTATTTTAAATAAAAGGCGTCGTCGAAAAAAATATAATATGGAACGGTTCTTAGTTTTGTCGTGTTGCGTGTTACGTGGTGTTCGGTCTCGTTTTATGAATAGACTATAAGAATGATTTGTGTGAACCTATTATTTCTGGTAAAGTTGTAAATATATTAAAACTTACATCAACGACTTTTCAAGTTCACCACCACTGTGAACCACGCGACCCACAGTACATTCTACGCTTCCAAGGAGAGTGCTCTGCAATAAACGTATCATTATTATAATATGGAAATAAAACTATATATGCTAATACTATAATACAGAACAATTTTTTATGGAACTAACATAAATGTTTATCACTCACTGTTCAATACACAGGCATCCAGTGTATAATACATACGAGAAGTATTAAAAAATTAAACAATATTAGGATACTATTTAAATGATAAAGTCAAACAATGGGGGAAAGGTAAATAGGTAAAAACTGTGCTACAAGTTTCAATTTCTCGGAGAAGTGTGTAAACAACTCGGCATTGATCAGGATTCTGGCCCTCTCCTTCCTCAACCCCCCCCCCCCCCCTCCTCCTATTCTATATACAACAACTTGATGCCATGCACAAGGGACTCTCTCTACACCATGGGTTGGACAAACGATGTGACACGTAGCTACACACAATGACTGATCCTGCCATCTCTGAAGTCACGCCCGGTTCCAGTTAGAGCGTGGAATTGACGACAAAAGTAGAGGGAGGAAAAGTAGAGAACGATGCCATGATTTCCTTCCATGAATGACCTCCTAAACTCACGTTCTTGCTTTTCCCTTCAGTAAGTCAGTCAGTCAGTGAGCATATTAAGTGAGTCTCTATCTATCTTCGCTCTCTCCACTCTCTGTCTCTCTCAGCCAGCTCGTGTAGATCCGCGTTGACAACTATCAACAGTGAGCAGCTCATTATTGATGGCAGGCAAATCCCCTGCAGCCAGAGTCGGGACTGAGCTGTTGAATTAAGTCGAGGAAAATGAATAGGTGTTTGTGCGCAAACTCCCAAATCACCTTCCAGTTCTCCCAGAACATCATGGTTACCTTGAGCACCCAGTGTGCTCGGGCGGTGGGATTTCCTGGAATAAACTTGTGCCTGCGAGAAATGTGCCCAATCTGATTTTTTTCTTTTCCAATTGAGGAAAGTATAAGAACCATTGTATTCCACAATTAAAGTTAACTTGTAAATAATTAAATAAATCTGTTTTATACATCTTTGTATAGTTCCATTATAGTGACTTATTTAATTAATAAAAAATACGTTATTCTCAATAAAAAACAGATTAAAATGATTACAGTAATATATTAAACAAATTACATTTATTTCTAATGTTAATATATAATGAATTAATGTTAATATTTAATTCTAATGATGAAGTTAGTAGGTAAATCGAAGATTAGAAAATAGAATTATAAAAATCATTAACAGAGATTATATCGTAATTTATAATGATTTTAGTTTATTTTTGGTTTTTAAATATTTCATTTACCAAAAAGCTGTATACCTATAAATCTGTTTGTTTACAATATATACACATAAAATATTAGTAAAGAATGTTTTTAATATTAAAAATTAAACCGGATTACCGAAGTACAATTCTTAATTTTAATAATAATAAAATTATATTTATTAAGATTATTATTAGATTAAATGAACTTTAATAATGCACAAATAATGGCTCACAGAATGTAATTTGTTTATAGTGCGTAGATTTTAGGCATATAAATGCTCAAATTAGTGTAATATCATATATATATTGTTCTTTTTATATTCAATATTAATCGATTTTAATTTATAAACAATTTTATTAATTATTAATGACAATTATAGTATATGATTATTATCCATAAACACTTTTTTAAAAATATTTCTGAAATTATATAAAATATTATATAATAGACTATATATCAGGAATATGTTGAATAATCACCTATAGGAAGATTATCTATTATAAATATTCTCATAGTCTGTTTCTTCACGTGTAAATGATAAGGAGGCGGTAATTTAATCGAAAACTTTTTGATATGAAATATTTTATTTTTTACTGTATATATATGTATTATTAAAAATCGACCGTTCTCGAAAGAACCTTTCCTGCGTTGTGTTCCACTTTTGATTCTGTATAACTACAATAGTTTACTAATTAAATTTTAACAGAATACAGTTCGTTCTGTTTCATACATTTCACAATAAAAATAATATATTTTTTAAAAGAAGTATGTATATAATATTTACCTTAAAAGTAAAAAATTTCTTACATATATTGTGCCTATCGTCACAGATGAAAGTTGTTATAGGCACATCGTTATATCAAATAATATACGGTTATTTTAAAAGAAAACATTATAATAAACCTTGTAAATAACAAAAGATATAGAGAAATGTATTGATTTCAAAGTACGTGTCTTAACGTTACGATCAAGCTCATCACTGTATGAAGATTTATTGATATAATGATCGCATGATATTACTAACACGTCTAGATAATTAAGCTGAACTCGTTGCTTGTCTTACATAGTGTATCAATATTACTATACTGAGAACATCATAATCTTTCCGAATAAAAGGTATTTTGGGGAATTCTAATGATCTCGTCACTGTTCTGTAAAAGTAAATATTAAAAATCAATGCACGAGTCTCGCGATTATAGATAGCTGTTGTTCAAAGATATACAAACCTATTTTCAACTAATAGTTTACGTTACCCTAACGAGAACCTAACTTTTGTTTATTAGTGTGCGTTATTATGAAACATAATTCGGTTATATAATATTGTGACAAAACTATATTTTGACAGGTCTAATTATGAACAAATATATTCAATTATATTCACTTATAAGAAAACGCATTTAATCATCGTCTATACTGTTAGACAATATGAACTGACTGTCATATGTGTTTAAAATTAAATAATTAAATGTCAAATAAAATAATGTCAAAAGTTTACATTGATTGTTGACCCTTGAGTCAGTTTTATACGATCGTCATTTTGAATTATGTGGCAAGACACATCACAATTACTTTTAAATAACTTGATCCAATTTGCGGCAAATCTGTTTAAAAATATTTTCAAAATATGTTGATTCGCGATCAGTTGATTAGGGACAACGTTAACAACTAATTCTTTATCATATATATCGTATAGTGGAAGTCTTATTATTAGATACCGTTTAAATGCAACCAAAAGATGTCTGTTAAAATTAAGCTTTAAATTGATTTTATTCATTTATGATTATATTCTGAATGTGGCGGGCGATAATTATACGCCTAACACACCACTAAATTATATGTATACTACATTAACTACGTTTAAAAAACTATAATAAAAATTAAGTCGATCGTTTATTATAACAGAAACAAATTGCAAATAAAATAATTTACATCTTAAAAAGGAAACTCTTAGGAGAGTAGCGTACTCAACTTTCCGTATTATTATAATGAATATAGAATATTTAAAAAATTAAATAAATCGGTACACTGTTAAATTGTTTAATACATGATAAAATATTCTTAAATGTTCTGAAAAAAAGCTCAATAAACAGTTCTGGTTAAATAAGTTATTTATACTCCATTTATTTAATGAAATATTTATTATATATTTACATGTACTGTAAAACTAGAAAAAAAAGATGTTCATTACACGATTACGGATTTCAGCAATTAATTTTATTTTAAATCAATTAAATAGTATCGACATATCTTATCAGATATGAACTTTTATTTATTTACAATTCTTCTTGAATAGTTTTAAAATACTAAGAACTAGGCAAATGACATTTTTATATCAATACTTCAATAATTACCCAGAAGTCTTCAAGAAAAATCTGCAATTAAACATTTTAAACTATTAAATAGATGAGACATAAAATTCATGGTTTGTTACACAAATAAAACATCCTCAGTATCATATGCTATCATGCATGATAAAACAACATTCTATGTAGAAGGATTAAAGAGTCACATAATATTTTAATTTTAAAATCTATTATTATTGTATATTAATAATCAAAGTAAGTTATGACATTTATAGTTAAAACCATTTACCGTCAAATTTATAATTTGTTTTCAAAATTTAGAATTAAAAAAATATTATGACAACAATAATTTAAAAAAGAAAACAGGTTTTAAATTTATCGACATTTCAGGAATATATTTCCCTTTATCAAGACATAACATGTACAATAAAATACGAATATTAAAAACTGTAATTAATTGAAACATACATTTAACATTTTATTTGGAAATATTAATATATTGGAAAATGGAATAAAGTAAATTACATTTAACTAAGATCAATAATAAGGATTTTTACAAGGTGAATTAAAATTTTCCATAAAATAAACTAACTTCGTCCATTGGTTGATAAAGTCTTATACTTTAAAATATAATAATCTTCTTATTCTCTATGTTATTTTGTTTTTAAATCTATAATTTTCTAAAATATATACATCCTAATCTCTTTCTACTATATATGATCCGATTGTCCAAAATGAATAGGTGCTCCATTATTAAGTATGTCTTTTAATTTTACACCATTTTAAATTTTTTAAATTTTATTTTCTATGACCATTTAATCTTGTGTCGTATCTTGTCTACTTTTGTCTATTTTATCTATATGTGTCTATTTGTTGTTTCTCCAATGCACCACAAATAGCACTTTTTACAATGCAATACATATATGAAACTTTCAGAATTGTATGAACCTCCTTTTATTGTTGTGTGAGTTTTTTCGTTAATTTTGTTATTTTCATTTTCAATATTTTATGCCGCATTTATATACTTAATAGGAAAAAATTAATAGAAGAGCAAGTGTATTAATCTGTCTTTCAAATTCAGTAGTCTTTTAAAGGCAAGTATCGGTGGTTCTAAAAAAACCTTTTTTAGTTTTTCATTTGATGAAAGTATGTTAAAATGTTTACGGAGAATTTTATCTAAAGAACAGAGTTGAGAATTATGCTGTATGACACAAGGAATTCTAGATGTTAGTGTTCTATTTTTATAAGACAATATGGCCTCACGATCCATATATTCCATACTATTTATATTGCTTTATCTATGCCATTATTGAGGAAACCTCATTAAAAAAACATTTTATTTCATATGACCTTCTACAGAAATCTTGTTTATCGACAAATTTAAAACTTGTTTTCTCTTTTTAATTTATTAGTATCCACAAGTTTATTTCGTTTAACCTATTACTGACAGAAATAATAAAATTCTCTGATTTTTAAAGGCTTACTAGAAAAACTAAAATTTCCCCAATTTCCAAGGATTGTAAAAACCAGGATTTTACTAAATAAAAACCACAACTGTATAGGAGGAACATGGGTGAAAATCAACACATCTATATTACCTATTCACTCGCTAATCGTATAGAATGCAGATTCTATCTCTGTTTATATATATATATACATCATTGGCAATCGCTATCTACAACTCCCAGCTAATCATTTGATTCAATACTAATAATATAACACATTCGAGTGTTTTATAAGCAAAAACCTCGCTTCCACTAAATTAAAATAAATTTAAGAGCGACAATATTCCCATACAATTATAAAAATGAGAAAGCAAAACATATAGCTTACCTCATTTTTGTTTTCCGTACAAGAGAATCTAAAAGACAGAAATAGCAACAATATAATATTAATAGAGTATAATAACATTATCTGACAGATATCCGGTCGCTTAATTTTAGCTCCCTAAAGGCCACTTCAATCGTGCTTAGGATCGTTTACAAGTCAATCATTATCTCTATATTTATTACAGTTATAACGACATCAATTATATACAATAAACAGTGACATTGAAACTAATATAAAAAACACCGGTAACGTTATTGTCCAACAACAGATGGAGGGGTAAATATGAAAGTCGGATTATCTGTTGGATAATGCTATTTATCTGGTATATTAGTACAGTTAGACAACAGTTAGAAAATGGAATATGAACTTAAATGTATGTTCAATATAGGAACCTACATTTGAACGAGGATAATCTGTCGCTCCTCAAACACATAGTCGAAGATTAGTTCTGCCACAAAATTGATTGCGGTGGAAGTGTTGGGTTGGACTTCTGTTGATACGGTCTTCAGAAATGATGAAAAACATTATTGTGTTAATTATTGGCATGAGTTTGACTTCAATGTTCAGGTATAGAATTTTTTAAAAATATATTAACAAAAATAATTCAATAAGTATGATGCAACCAGACAGCATACATACACCCATCGTACAAAATCAACTATAACATCAAAATTAGCACTTCGAAATTAATAAGTATAAAGTTATATTATGTAACACTTTACCGACATGTAAGGTTAATATTTTTGGTAGATGTATGGACATTTTTACCTCTGAATTATTTATAAAATGTAGACTAATTACACTTTCCGAATTATATTTTGTAGTTTATAATATGTTAAGTGAACAGTAACCAAGTAATATGACCCTTTTCTGTTCAGATACTGTCTGTATTCAGTGATGATAAAAATGACCCAGTTCAACAGATAAAAATCAATCAATAAAGAAATTCGTATGACATTTCTCAGTCATAAGCAGTCATATCTATTCTTAGTAAACATTTAGCTTTTATGGCTTCTGTTTGCAATTTATTTAATTTTTTTAATTTTATGTATTGTAATGACATTTATATTATGTTAAAGACTGGGCATATAATAAGATATATATAATTTCTCTAATTTTTGTTATAAGCATTACACTGAGCTTATAGTCTACGATATCTATGACAAGGTAAGTTATCTATTAAATTTTTATATATTTATTTTTAAATATTTATCTATTTAAGTTAAATGCTAGCTAACAAACAAAAGGAGAATCTTGAAGCATAACCGTATACCTATTATGACTTAAATAAGATAACCTCTTATTCAATCTGTTGATTACATATCTGTACCTATTTCAGTAAAGTGTTAACAATATAAAAATATTTATCTAAATTTGAAATCAAATAAATAATCGACAAGTTATAGTTTTTTGAAGGTGTAGTCAAGTATAATTAGTTTTATGCAATTGCCTCGAGCTTATACGCATAAACTTTGGATTAAACCTTTCCCATGCGATCCAATTACGGCACAGTCAAAGTTTAGAGAGAAGTATGACCCGGTATCAATTTCAGAAGTAAGGTTATAGTCAACTGTCGCTCATTTGCAGTGACTATACATACATTGGCTATACCTACTCCGGTTCTTCGTTTCCAATTCCAATCTTTTCTCGGCTATGATCGATTCCTCCTCATCTTAACTCATTCACCAACTATTTTCGTAAATCTATATCTTAGCCCAGGTTGAAACGTTGCTTGTGTATAGTTAGTTGCTCATTTCTTAAACAGTAAATACATAGCATAAAAGTAACTATATGTAATACAATAATAATTTTAGTTTTAAAATAATCTTAATAGCCCAGATAAGGGAGCTCCATACTCCTCCCCCCCCTCTTCGCTCCCTCCTTTGGAGATCGTCAAACAAATTTTTCACCTTTTCGGTTTTACTATCAATAAACATTAATGTCAGTAAATAAATGGTTAACATGGTTATTGGTTGTTAACATATTACATTACTTTAAAAGCGCCATTTCTTCACTCTTACTGCCATAAATTGAATATGTTGTTGGAAAAATCGTTGTATGTGGTATTTTCTCTATATAATGTATATTCGAGTAATCAACAAAGCACATCATTTTATAACCTACTCAATATCGGCCGTACACTTACATCCTTATCGTGAATATAGCCGCCAGATGCCAGGGAGATGGTAGCAAACGTCAGTCGAACATGTTGAGGGAGTTTGCTATTAAAATGAGAAGAATTGGTTAGATTAGTTTGTATTAATAATTAGATTTCTCACTTCATACCGACACATCAAGGACCAATGTTGACAAATTGTGGCGTATGTGTTGGTGTGAAGATTTTACTAAACTTAACATTTAGTAATTTTTAAATAAAATTAACTTATCGAGTATTATTATTAGTATTATTATATTATTAATATTATATAGGTACTTTATTGAATGATCAATTGGAAGGAAGCGATGTTTTTTTAAATATACAATAACCTTGCCCTTATATAGTCATAATTGCATACCTCAAGTGGTCCTTCAGAATAAAAAAAACTAAACCTTCTTATTTATAATTACGACCTCACCTGTTTATTAAAGCATAAATATATTTTCTTATAAAAATGTATATTTTTACCGTTAAAAATACAATTTTTGACGTGTTATCAAAAAGTTACTGGATCACGGCTTATGTAATAACACGTGTCCTATTATTTAAGCAAGCAAAGGGTATTTGTTCTTTTTGATGTAAAGCGGATTTTTCAAACTAAAAAGTATACACCACATTCTTTTCCAAATATTATAAGTAGGCTCAGGCTAATTTCTTCCAATAAGCCAAGCGTAATTTTAATAAATGTATCCCAGAAAATATCCCATAGAGAAAGTGCACCAATACTAAGCCCCATCCTTCAACACTTAAGTGAGGCCAGTTTTTATTTCGGCGTGAAAAATTGTGTCATTTTTCATCTCAGTCAACCGCTTCTTTCCTTTCAAATCTTTATCCCTTTTTTAGTTTTGGAAAAATGTAAAAGTCTAATTTACGAGCAATAGAGCCGTTAGCCCGTCCACTTTCTTTTGCGGTTTTAGTAGAAGCGCCATTGCAAAATCGATTATTCCTTTTTTCTGGGAATTATGGTGATTATATTATTCATTCGTCTCAAATATTACCTTTTAACAAATCCAATATATGTTGCACAGACACAAGTTATAACGGTAGCGGGAGCAGGCGACAACTTTTTTAATGAAAGTGCAGATTGCATATGTTCTCCGGATTTCCCTTCATCTAACTTGCGCTTCTGTCTCGGTTAAGATGAAGTATTCAATTTATTGGAAAAGAAAGAAAATTTGTCAAAAAAATTATTGCTTCATATATATGACGGATAATAACAATGCACTGTATTCAGGGTTGGTATGGTAACTAAACATGCATGTTTGACGAGAGAAGGGATCTTTTGTTTATACCAGTTTGATATGTGATTTATTCCGGGCATTTCTGACGGTAAAAAGCCTATTAATAACCATAAATGTACACTTCTCTCGCTTATAATGCAGTTTATGAGACATTTTTCATATTTGTATTGCCTGTAACAAGTCTTAACTGTTAAATGCGCGCATTTTACGCCAGTATTTTGAAGAGCGTTTTTATTATATAGAAACATAACATTTGTGTTTTTCTGGAATGCAACTGAATTTGCATGGCAACAATTGATAGTTTGCTGTCTATTGTTTGTATATATTGATTCATATATAATAATAATTAAACAAACACAAGTACCCCAATGATACAGCTAGGAAGTTTTCCTATAGTTAACTCAACTGGATATAACGAAAATGTATTTCTAGACTACACATTTTAGTAAATTGAGTTACTAAATGACATACAGTAAAATGCAGTAAAAAATACATCAAAACATTTAATTAATTTGGAATATAATTTAAACTCATGCACCTTTTAGACATCTAATTAATTATCACATAATATTTATATCATTACATAACTTTTATAAACAAAATAAGTTTTAATAATCTATCCGTGATTTAGTGGTAGTTATTTTAAACAAAGTAATGTATAATTTTTGCGAACAAAAATTTACAGAATTCATAAACCATAACAGTTTTTTAATGAAGGAAATTGAAACGCTTATTAACATATATTTCTATTATTTTTTTATCATTATTACATTATTATTACTTAGTTTTTTTCATTTATATTTCTTTTAAATTGTAGAAATTGAATAGGATAAAGTATGTTATATTAAAAACTTTTTTTTCAAGTATACCAATTATGCATATTCAAAATTAAAAAGTCCAGATATCAAACATTATATTTGATTTTAACGTAGGGCTAAGAAGCCTCGCGTACCTGCCCTCTTTTTCAGTCATCACTCTATATGAAAATAGTTACTTTGTATAACATTATTTTTATTATTTATTTATTATCAACAAAATGGATAGGACACAATTTTTTAAAATATGTATATATTTTAAAATTTATTTATTTAATTAAAAAACCCTCATGGGTTTGATGATATAAGAAGGCATTCTGAACAAACTTAGAAGAGTTGCTATACACTCGACAGACACAGCTGTCTGCCAGGGAGAGATAAGGTACAATGCTGGGATTCGAACCCGCTACCTTCACACTTAATCACCAGCGCCTTAACCGACTGGGTTATCTCACCCCCGTGTGCAAAACATTAATCATCATGGTATAAATATAAAAATATTTTGAATATAATTATAAATATAATTTGAATATATTATAAATTAAAAAAAACTGAACAAACTCAGAAGAGTTGCTATACACTCGACAGACACAGCTGTCTGCCAGGTAGAGATAAGGTATACTGCTGGGATTCGAACCCGCTACCTTCACACTTAACCTTAACCGACTGGGCTATCTCACCCCCATGTGGAAAACATTAATCATCATGGTATAAATATAAAAATAGAAGGTGCAGCAGCATTGTAAAATAATTAATTGTATAAGAAATTAAAAGCCAGTAAACTGCAACTACAAATGTTTACAATATATCTAAATTTTCAGTGTTAAACACTATTATTATATGAACTACGATACATATTTAAATCGCTTATTTGAATAACAATAACATATTTGAATTATTGTCAATATATTAATTTTAACAGATTATCACATTCAAATTTGTTACTGATATTAGGTTTTTTAATTGAATCAATATTGCCTCTCTGAATATTATGCAATTAATGAATTAAATTAATGGAAAGCAGTTTCTCTGGTCTTCTAGCCATCATTTTCATGGATTCATGAGAATCTATAGATTTCCATTGTACTTTATATTATTGTACGTTATATTGATGATTATATCATATTAATAGTGAATAAGCATAAAGCTGAAAATATCCAACAACAACTTTCAATTTTTAATTTTTGCAAAAAATCTGCTAAACAAAATTTATTCCTACACTATAACTCGGCTATATTAATGAAATCAAAAGAAAATATTGCATGTAATGAAATAAACAAAATTCCTCAAAATGAGATGCAAAAATCATACTAACGAATTCAAATCTATTCTCTCTATCAATGGATATCCACTAAATACAATCAACCAAATAAGTAATAAGAACCATACAATAAAGAATATAACATCAAAAACATGAGACACAAAAAAATACCATTATCTAAATTTTACATACATTGATGATAAAACTGATAGAAAGATAACCAACATTTTGGTCTACTAATTATATTGTACTAAAAGTCCTTTACACTCTTTGACATGCGCTAAAGCTAACATAAATTTCTGACATCTGCACATTACCCAACTGTTCTCTAACAAATATAAATGAGTGCAATATACAAAATTGCATATATCAGATGCAATGTACCCGTTGCAATGATTTATATATTGGCAGTACCATCAGAAAGTTACATCAGCGATAACGATAACATTATACTGACATCAATAGCTCCATCTTTCGTCATCACAGAATATGTAAAAAACAATTATAAAATCTATAATCGGCAAAAACAAAGACTACATTAATTTAAGTTTCAAAGAGGCAATAATGATTCAATTAAAAAAACGAATAGCCTATCAATAACAAAATTGAATGTGATGATCTGTTAAAATTAATATATTGTCAATAATTCTAATATGTTATTGAAATATGTTATTGTGATTCAAATAATCGATTTAAATATGTATTATAGTTCATTTATTTAGAAATATTTTTATATATATTTCAAATTAATGTTTAACACTAAAAATTTAGATAAATTATAAACGTTTATAGTTGCAGTTTACTGGCTTTTAATTTTACATAATTACTTATAAATACAATGTTTAATCAATTTTCGTTGATACAAAACTTGAAGATATCCTATTTAATCAATATTTTATTATATGTTCCTCGACAAAGTGATCTCAAAATACCTGAATTTGATTACGGCAAAGATATTGTATTTATATCTACTTTTACATAAAACTTTTTTGTAAAAAATAACAATTTTATTATATTATTGTCTAGAAGCTAATTAAGTTGAACACGTGTTTTAATTTCAACTTTGTGGAGATCATCCTATATTTACAACCTTTACGGAGATCATCCTACACCTTCCACCTTTGTAGAGATCATCCTATACCTCCCACCTTGGTGGAGATCATCCTATACCTCCCACCTTTGTGGAGATTATCCTATACCTCCCATCTTTGTGGAGATCATCCTATACCTCCTACCTTTGTGGAGATCATCCTATACCTCCCACCTTTGTGAAGATCATCCTATACCTCCCACCCTGGTGGAGATCATCCTATACCTCCCACCCTGGTGGAGATCATCCTATACCTCCCACC
>JAUZND010021173.1:0-25465 GCA_034780555.1 Coelogynopora nodosa | reverse complement strand
ACCTATACAACTAGGATTACTAAACAGCAAATAGTTGCTCTGGAGTTACTATAAAATGGTATTTAAAAACAAAAAAAGTCATATATAAATATATAATATGCAAAAAATCAATAAAAATCGAAAAATCGATTATTTTTCAAAAACTCCCGATAGAATATTTTAATTTTTATACAAAATTATTAGTATTGATAGGAGGTTTCATAAACCGCAAACAGTTTCTCTGGAGTCACTTTTGGGATAAAATATTTTTAAAACGATGTGTGTAACGAGACTAAACGTTACACTATTGTTAACACAAAATAAACCGTTATACTTTTTGAGATTAAGATTATTATTTTCCTTGACTTTAATATAGGCCGATTCCATAACACGTCTAGCTTGGAGATTTTAATTGTGATCAATTCAAAGAATTAAAATAAATAGTATGACCACTGTTGAACAAAGAGGCCATTATTAGAATTACGGAATGAACAAAGAGGCCATTATTAGAATTACATTTAAAGATATCGGCTTTATGCTCTTTTATACGTTTGATAAATTTGAATCATTATCTCCATCCTCATATAGAAACGAGTCTTTTTAATTTATTGTGATTTCTCACTTTTCATCCCATCATGCATTTTAACCATTAAGGTTAAAATTCAGAATTTTCTCTGAGAGTACATTTTTTGATCAGGGACGATTTTAGACCAGTTGAATAACTGCTGGAATAGAGGAGTGAGTGGGAAGGTAGGAATTTTATTTAATAATGTGTAATCTTTTATGTGGTTAGGTTTTTTCCACTTTAATACTTTAAGTCTGAATGTTTGTCAAAACTGCTTTGAAGAAAATATATGTTAACTATAGTAATTTTTTTAAATAAAAAAATAATAACATCACAAAAGATTAAAGTTATTGTATCAATATTATTACCAATCATATTAAGTAAGCATCGATTGTATTTATTATATTGTTTATTTTTTATTATTCACACGAACTGAAAAACATAAATATCAAAACATGGATTTCTACGCCAAATAATATGATATGTTATTTTCGCACATTTGTTTAATATTTTCACATATTTTTTATTTAAATTAAGTTACTGTTCTTACATCCATATACAAATATATATTTTGAAAAAGATATGACGTCGTCTAAATATATATTTTTAATTTTTCGAAAAGTATTTAATATAATATTAACTTAAAAAAATTCTAATAAATGAAAACTGAAATGGCTGTCAAATGCATATTATTACAATACGATACAAAGGTATTTGGTAATGTATGAACCTTGAATAATGAAATGTATACTAATTTAAAAAACAATATTAATTTATTTTACAAACATAAAATAAAAATGTTACTTTGTCAACATTTGTTACTTATTTTTGTTTTAAAATTATGGAGGGGTGTCTGTAAGGCTCGAGGCACTGACTTGGTACTCTGCAACCCAAACCAACATTAAGAGACTTGCATTCAAGCGTTCTTTCTGACTTCCGATTCCAAAAAAAAAGATTTGGTAGGCTGAATTTTATTTCCATACGCTTTTATCAAGAAATGGTCATTGCTGGAACAGAATCCTGTCTCATGAGAAGTCATCATAAATAAATATATTCATCTAAGAGAACATCCAACCAGCAATCTACTTAAACATGTTTGAACACATTTAAACTTCTAATTAATACATTTAGTGCTTAAGAAAAGAAATTGTTTTATTTCATGCCATTGAAATATACATATGATTGAATTGTGGTTCAGAGTTACAAACTGTATATAGTCACACAAAATATTAAATAATATATTGAATGTTGGAGCATGCAAAATAAGTTTAATTGTTGTCCAAAAAACCACTTAGTTTAAATATATTTCCGACAATTAATACTTATTACATGTAATTAAAATTGTGATTGAAGCATAAAGAATGCATTGATTCATTTTTAGTACCGGATGTTATTAGTTTGTGTGATACAAACACGAACTGCTTTATATTAATGGAATATAATGTTAAAAAACCTTATTTTTTCGAAATACTTTTTCCTGAGCAGCGTGACCAGCGAAAGTTATTAAATTCTATAATAACATGCTTAAGATTTGTTTTACAGTGTAAAAAAACTTATACATTTTAAAATAAGTTAATAAAATATTAATTAAAGTCTTACATTGTTTATAGCAAGTAAGCACATTATGGTAATTTTAAATTGAATGTGAATGTTCACGAGAAGTCATTTCATATGTTGGGGCATGTATTACAATAACGTTGCATCGAATTTTGGATCTAAATATTATTTTACTCCAAAGATATTTTTTGTTGTTGATAAATTCGTATTACCATGAATTAAGTTCCAGTTTACTATATTATTTCTAATAACTGTTTTTTGCAATAAATACTAACACTAACACTGAATTATGTTTAAAAATTGATTTCTTCGGTTATTAACTTCATCATGCAATGCTCTATATATAATTGGTCTAAACAAAATGATGGATTATGAAAAAAATAGTTATATCATAAACTATAAATTCATCTCAAAAGGTTGATTAGTTTAGATTGTTAATAAAGGGAGTTATGTTTATCATATTATAATAATTATAAGACGATTGATTATTACTTTAAACCAAAGATTATATAAGTTGATTATTTAATATTATCTTTAGAAGTTAACCAAAATGCAATATTTCAGATTAAATTGACATATCATTATTTTTTCAAGCACTTCTAAATCAGATTAATTTATTTATATATAAACTTAATCATATCTAAGATTTTAACTGGTACGAACTCATAAATATTTATATATGTATTGTGATAAAATAAGTTTTACTATATATATTTTTAAAAGCCATTAAATGTTTATATAAAACAGTAAATGAAAAAGATGAGAACATTTTGATGCGATGCACTTTTTAAACTTTCTTGAATTAGAATATTATTTCTATATTTAAATTTAAATATATTTCATTATTTTTTTACAAAAAATAGCATTTATTGAATGAACAAACATCAAAAGCAATTAGTTAAGATCAATTGAAATTTTTAATTTAAATTTTCTTTAAAACTGAAACCATATGACTAAATGCGATCGATATGGTTACTATTTATCCAATAATTTATTCTAATTTATATGATTACTTTCTATGTTATTTGATATTATAATTGATTATTATTAATATTTCCTATTTATCAGTATTTTTTGTAAATGTTTAATTTGAATTATTATTTCATTTGATATATATTACGTTTAATATTAATATTAAAATTTAAGAAATATTATGTTATATAACATGATATAATATTATACTTTTATGAAGAATAAAAAGATGCATAGCATCGAAAATTAATAAACTACGTTCTCCTTTGCTATATTATAATTGATAATTTAAATAATAATACCAATTAATATTTATTATTATATACTTTAAAACACTTTTTTTCCAATAAAACCCCTTTTAAATATAAAATATTATGTAAGAAATATAGATGTCACAATCAAAATAAATGAATAAGAAATAAATTGCTATAAAATATTGTACTAGTTCTTCTAAAAATGAGCTCTAAAAATCGTTTTTTTTAATTTAATATTTTCGAACAGCCAATGACGGGAATAAAAATAGTAAATAGGTATACCTTACAAATCAAATATGTTTTAAACAATTGAATTCTATAAAATATTTCCTTAAGATAGAGACTGGGGCCCCCATATTTACTCTTTATTGAAGAAGGGTTAGGCTAAGTATAAATATTTCATCAGTAACAATTGTTAACGACATTTCTTCCAACATTTTTCTGTACACATATTTCTAAATTTAACTTTAAAAATAAATATGATGTATTTAAATTTAAGTTTTAATTTAAAACATGATATTAAGTGATGCAAGAATTTTTTTCACAACTTATACCATCAGAACTCTAACGAGACTACGCGTTCTGAGTTCTGAGGTCTTCATTACACCCAGACCATATATGTGTCACTTGGTGCATGCACTTATATATTTAAATGTGTGAATAATAATTTGAGCATTTGTTACAGCGTTTAAATGAATGAATTATTTCCTCTCTTAAAAGTTTTCCTATTTTTTAGATTGAAAATTTATGAAATATTTAAAATCTATAGTTTTATGCATTCACTTTTCATTTGTGATTTTTATAAATAATTTAAGATAAATAAGCAAACCATATTTTATTAATCAATAAATGAACCACTCTGAGAAAATAACTGATAAAACAGTAATAAATCTTAATCCATTAAAATGTTTTGTAATAAAAAAAAATATAAAAAAAAAAAAATATTTGTAAATAAACTAACCACATTAATATTAATTTAAGTTTTGGTTATAATAATATTTTCGATAATAATTGATATACAATATTGCACATTTTTACGATATCTATCAGTTTTAGAAGTAATAAGATTATTTTGCTTTGAATAAAATTAATTATATGATATAATTATGTTAATTTATGCAGACATATGTACAATAGTATCTAAAAATAATATTTTAATAAAAATGAATTAGTGTTCATTTTAGGTTTAGGGAATTTTTCATTTTTTAAAAACCGATTCATAATTTATACGTTTGAACTGTGCCACATTAAAAAATAAATTCGAAAAAATTATAACAGTGAATGAAATTGTTCATCAAATTATACAATTAAATCAATACATTTGGTAATGTAATACGTTTGTTTTAAATCTTAACATTTTTAAAAAACGGATAAAGGTGATATATCCTGCGTGACAGCTAAGAAAGCATAATTTATTTAATTAAACTAGAAAGGTGTTCTTAAAACAAACAACATTAATATCTCCAAATTTAAGCTACGTAATAAAAATGAGATATCATTACATCAAAAGTAAAACAAAAGTTATAACTAAATTGCGTTTTAAAAACCAATAACTTCATCAAGCAGTGTGATGACTCCCCGAGGCAATGAAAGTCGTTCTATAAGTTTTCAGCACACTATTCGCTATTATTAAGATCTTCGAGAACAAAATGTTCCTCTTTTACTGCATCAGGAAGTTACGCCCCTACATTTATTTGGAATTAGTGATTTATTTTAATGTATTTGATAGAAATAGTTCACTTTTATTACACACTATAACAACCTGTCAGTATATTGATTAGCGATTAGTTTTGAAGTTCATTTTTGTCCCCAATTTGTAAATTTAAATGAATATTTATTTAGGTAGAATGAGATGACAATTAAAATATATGTTTACAATGCGTATTTCGTTTAAGAAAAAATATTTCTTGATAGGAATAATTATAGCAATTTTTGCATGCATTATTATAATTGTGTGATGTACGTATGTTGGCAATATAATTACTGTAAATATCGAAAATATGTGTATATACGAAAGAAGAATATTTTTAAGAGTTGCTAACACATTGATTTCACAAAAACATATTTAGTTAATCTGTTATTACAAAAATATAATTATTATTATAATATAATATTTTGTGTTTTTCAAAGCTAGCCTAGTTGCTTGGTCGTTGGTGATAGTAAATGCAAGAATAGCGAATTGGAATCTCATTATTCTTTCATTTCTATTTCTGTAAAACAAAATGGAATTTGTTTAGATTTTTAAATATTTTGTTTTATTTAAATTTTTGATTACAAAAAGCATGAAACAAAACAGTTTACAATTAAGTCTTTAAGTCTCAATTAAAAAAAGACGTAGGGCCTATTACTTTTTCCTATAATATATTTCAATACATTTGAAGGCTTCTTAAAGCAGTTAAAGAAATTAAAGATTTGAAGAATCTTCTTTGTAGGGACAAAATTAAAAATGAAATTTAAAAAAATCAATAATCAATCATTTTGAGGTATATATTCCTGTAAAACCAATGCGTAAGGTCTAAAGGTTAACAACAAAAGAGTTAACAATTATCTCCAATGAGAACAAAAGTTCACACTGCATAAATCCATTATAGTTCATTATACAATATAGTAAAATCAAAATAAAATCAAAAATTATATTATACAATGATAACTTCGTTATGGTCGATCTTTTTTACTCATTATTATTTTTTTGATTCATGTTATATTATACTTTTAAAAATTGTTTATTTTTTTAATACAAATTTTCTAGTTCTTAAATGCTTTTTTAAAACAAAATTTTACTAATTTAATATACATTATACAAAATTTTATTATTTAAATATGTCTTCCGTAAATGTTTTTAAATTAAATAAAAAAACGTATGATATAATCATTTTAAAACTAAATCGTTAAAAAGCTTTTATTTTTTGTTTTTAAACCAAATGCTATTTTTAAAAGAAATTATTGAAATATTATATCGAGGTGTTTCTTAAATTATAAGGGCTATAGTATGAAAATTATTCTATTCCAGGATATCGTATTGTTTACACTATTCTACGATCAAATTTGTTTCAATCTATTTTTAGAGAAAAAGTCGGGTTGAGAGAAAAAACGGGAAACAGTGCCCGCCAAGATAATTATTCAACTGAATCAACCTCCAAGGACAAAAAAGTTGTCACGGAAATGATATTCTGCAAGAAAATTTAGTGTTAATTAAACTAAAAATGAAGGCAATAATACACTGTAGAGCTCAGCATGAAAACTAGAGAAAAATACTTAGTTGGTCTACAGTTTTGCCTCTGTAATATCTATTATCCCAGTTCAATTTGCGTTTTCTACGTTTTGAGACAGGCTTACACGGTTGCTGACACATTCGTAGGCAATAAATCCTAATAAATCGACCCTATGAGTTTAATGTCATTCAAGTCGATCAATTTATTTGCTTTATATTTAACGTTAGGAAGTTTCAATTTTGTATTATATAATAGAGCGTGATAAAAATTATTAGTAAAACATGAATAAATCATTTAAAATATTCTTTGGGGCTTATTAATTGTTCTAATACTGTAAAAGCTAATATTCTGACATTATCATAATATCAAATTTATATCTAATACTACGTATTAACTACAAGTCCATAAGCTCAGATTAAACAGGTATGTGAAAATATATTTATATTGTCTTCTGAGATTTGTATTGGTTAATTAAACAACTGTACATCATCATGGACATCATATATAAATACCACACGCAAGAACCATTATGATTTAAAATATTAAGTTACGTGTATATTTTACACGTCATCAAATTGAATAAATGTGTTAAATGTATTTATTGAAAAGAATAGTTTATGGTTAAGAGTTTACTAAAATAATAATATAGCAGAAACCCATAATATGCATTATATTGCAATTTGACATTTCTTCAAATAATTTTTTTTCCGGAATACCAGTGGTTTTGCTCCACGATATTTTTATAATAGTTAAATTTGGCATAATTTGAAAAATTAATTAAAACAAAATTCACAATCGTTTTCCGGGGCTATGAAGATGACTAATGCCCATTATTATACGTTTCGTATAACCACTGAAAGGTACTCCTTCTTTTTAAATATTAAAAAAAAATTGGTTAATACTTTATTATTGTTATATTACAAATTTTTTTAAATTACGAAAACTAAGTAAAGAATTTTTGATGGGATGCTACACTGTTTAACTTCACTTTTTTCAACTTGCAGTTAATGTTAATAATATTTGTAAGCTTTGAATGTAACGTTAATAACATATTTAAAAATCATTAAAAAGTATAAATGTTTGTATTAATACAGGCAATACTATTAAAAAATCATCCACGTATTGTTTTTTAACATAATTGATTATAATGCTTGCTTTAGATATGTTTAAATATAAATTATAAAAGTGAAATATATATATATAAATAATATTAACTATATATAACGGCAAATATATTCAATCTTACAATGAAAATAACAATCGTTTAAAATGTATGAATAATAAAATATTTTGAATAAATACTAACTACACATATTAATAATTTTACAATATATAAACGAAATTCCGAGTATAATATTTAAATTTACATAGTAGCATTGAATCAATAAATATAACATGTGTTATTGTGATAAGGTCTTTAGACGACTAAAGGGCAACATTTACATTTAAAATTAAAACCTGATTTTTGACACTAATTTCTTTAATTCATGCAACATTATTAAAGAAGGCCATCAAATTATTTCAAATAGTTTTTACTTATTACAAACAAATTATTTATGAAAATAAGTTCAGGTACCTGTTATAGACTAATTTTAAATAGGCAAAATATACTCGTTACTAATTATGACATACATTACATGACATCATAGCAAAGATAATATAAAGTATGAAAAAGATAGTTGATTTTGAAAAGTAATACTCTGAACTATATCACTTATCTCGGACAACAATATGTCATTGTGAATATTACAACCAACATTGCATAACATAAATATTTAATTATTTTCCCAAGTAAGCAATGTTCAAAAAAGTGTTGGTCGAGAAATGATTGGTGGCAACGAATATTTAGTACAAAAAATTGTTAGTTGTTGATTTACAATATACTGCACCTACATCATTCATTGCAGTTTCTTTTACACATTCAATGAAAGTATTAATGTCAATATTGATGAATGTTAGATTTTCGTCTGAACAGTTAATTAAATTTGCATAGCCCTTTTATTTCATAACAACATATTTTATTTCGATTTTTCATCTTTATTATTATCAAGTATAGGCGACATATTGACCGAAATTATAATAATTTTGCTTTCGCAATATCCAAAATTGACTCACTGGCTTATGATTTTGACCTGCGTTAATCAAATAAAAGTTCATAAGAGCATGATGGAGAAATCTGTTCAGGAAAAATTTGCCAAACAATTAGATTTCCCAATTTGCATGATAAATTAAATCAAGGCAATGTAGTGTGCTGATCAAAATTCCTTTTTCTTAGATGAAAGAATCTTTTAATTTTTTCACATAAGACAAATGAAAGAATATTTTTAAAATGTTAACTTATTGACAATGGTTAACTAATAATTTAATGTATTTAAAAAGTGATTATTTAGTAGTTCATCAATAGTTGTATCAACATTTGCATTAAAAGCAAATCTTTTAAATGATCTAACTTGTAAATAAGTATGTTAGCCAAAATTATATAAATTCCACACAAAATACACAAAAATTGAACAATTACGAAGCTGCAAAAATTTGTTATTGTACATTTTATATAAATAATTAGAAAAATAATATTTTATAAAAACAGTAGTTTATCCAAAATTAAATTCTAATAAGATAGTGTCATTCAAAAATGAAACCATCAATTTAAATAGAATACGTTTTGATCTAAATCAGTACATAATATATTATATTTATATGCCTCATATATGTTGATTAATATAGTTTAATCCATTACTATGAACATAAAAAACACTACATATGAAAAATATTTCACTATTCAATTGATAGTGACTGTGCTTTAATTATATAAATAATAAATTATTTCTCAATTATATACCATAATAAAATAATATGAATATTGACGCAACGTTAGAATTACAGAACTAATTAATTAAATGTTTAATGATATTAACATTATACTATTTTTTGGCAATTACGGTATTTTAACGTTCTAAATCGCTGAATATAAGGTGACATGTTGTATTTAATTTATACTGTAAAATTTAGCATTATCAAAAATGTTAATTTTTTTTGATAAAAAGCAAACAAAATTATAATCATTTATTGAAAACTAATACGCAAATAATTTATTTATCCGCAGTCATTTTAAATATTAGTAACCAAATATATATTTTTAAATAACATATTTTTATAATGAAATTCAGGAGAAGTCTAACAAGAATATCATTTATTAAAAATCTTTAATACCTATTTCATAAAAAATATTTTTAGAATGTTTATTTATACACAAAAGATATACAATACAACTACGATAAAATTATTTAAATAATAAATAAAACTTTTCAGAATTTCAATCGTGCTATTATTGTTATTTTTTATACAATAATATAATATTTCTAATAAATAAAGACAAGTTATGGTCACTTGTTAGGAATGCAAATAAAAACCACAATAATAGTAATTTTTTTATTAGAATTAACAAAAAGCCTCACTTTCCATGAATATTCTTTCTTGTTGAAAGGTGACAGCTCGGCTGTTTGTTTAATGTAATAAAACTTTTATATTTATTGTGGTTTTTATTTGCATACTATTTCTGATTAAACATTACATCATGAAGGGCTTACCTTAAATACGGAGGTTGTGAAAAATGAATTAAATTAGATCAGACGACAACTGGTTATTTTGCTTTTCCATAAATTTCGATCAAATAGAATAGAATCCACTACGAACCAAAACAACAGTGCTATTTAGGCGCTTTAGATAAACTTCCAATTCATTTTCTGTAATAAAATGTCTAATCTAAGATATGGCCGCTGTGATTTGATAGACTGATAAAAAGTTCTAAATACACCTTTCTTTGTCGAGTGGAAATGAATGATTGTCAAAAGTGTTCAAATTATGTAAAGAGCACAACAAAACACTTGAAATGAGACACAAAATCTTCTTTAAAGTTTTATTCTGTAATTTGTCTAAGCTGAAACAGCTAATAATTGGACCCAGTACAAAAATTAAAACTTGAAATTGTTGATGTTGATGTCGTTTTCTTATGAATGCGATTAACAGAAAAGAAGACTGTGTTCTTTTCTAACATAGCCAATCAGAAATGGTTGCGATCAATTGGTACGGCTTGTGCAATCAAAGAAGACTTTGAAGTTAGCAGAGAAATGCATTCCCATAAGAGAATAAAATGAACCAACAAAAAAGATGAAAAAACGCATTTCATATCAATTAACAAAATCTATGATAAAAGACTCATTCAAACTAAACTATTTCATCGTGTAGTGTAGTGTACATATTTTTGCAAGATTATTTTTCCAAATTATTGATCCAGAGGATAAAAACATCTAAATATTGTTGGAAATTATTCGATTTCTTATAGATTTGTTAATATTTAATGCATGCAGATCTAAAGAGTAATTTGAATTTTAAAAATAGATTTTATATGAAACAAATAATAAAAAATTGTACAACACAATAAAATCAAATAAATAAATTAAAACTAACTTCCAAGAAATACGGATACAGACATTTCAATGTATTAAATTTGCTTCAAAAAATGGTTTCTCTAATTACAATTTATATATAAAATTTTGTAAATTTTTTATTTTCTCACACATGATAAATATTTTTTTATCTGCTGTTATTGTAGTAGTTCCTTCGAGGCTTTCTACTCTGTTTTACTGATTCTTTTTCACAAAGTTTCTTGAATAATATACTTTAAAAACTGTAGTTAGCGTTCGTTTATTTTATATATATATATTGATATTCTTGTAGAGGTCTAAATCCTTTAGAGTGAGTTGTCCATTATGTTGTATAATACATAGCTATTTAGAAGGTTTAATTTGTTTAATTAAATATAAGGCGGCAAGTAGTATTCTAACATCATGAAGAGAAGCCACAGAGTGAAAAAAACTGCTCAGGATGTAAATTGCTTCCATATATTTTTATGCTATAGATTTCTGTCTTTCTTATTTATAAAATTTTTTCTGGTTAATAGAATTAAATCTATGTTTGGTGTTAATGTTTACCTTATTCATAACCGGACTGTGAGGGATAAATTGGGTTTATTATACAGATTCTTGTTTGGAGAATGCATATTTGGTTTAATTATTTATGTTAAATATTTAAAACTAAAAGCATATAATATTTGATTCTGTGGATTTTTCGGAGAGAGTTGTCATAGTATGTGATAAAATAAACGAATAAATTATATACAATTTTGCGTAAAAATATCTGCTAAATTAAAAATCAATCAAGGTAGAATTCAAATATTTCTACAAGTAATCCAATTTTGTTTATTCACAAATTTAAAGATTAATTGTTGCACACTGATTTTATGCATGTTATTAATGTTTAATGAAATACTTTATTAATGCATTTATTGTATTGCAGTTACATTACCTAATTGAATTTTTTTTATATCAATTTTTATTTTCAATCGTTTTATTAAATTAATTTTCAATCTTTTGGAAAGATAGTGTCTAGTATAATATCTCCGGATGATTTATCAATTATATAATATATGTATGCATTGTATAATTATATAATTATATAATTATATAATTACATATTATTATTTTATGTTTGGAGTTTTAATATCAGTTAATAATTTTAATTTGAGATAGTAATTTATGGTACACTGGTGTCGGTAGTCACTATGTTTTTAAGGTGTTCTTCAAAAGAAATTGATAAATGTAGTTTTTCACAAACGTTACTAAAATGTCCAAATTAAATAATAATAAAAGTAAGATTTAAGTATTTAGTTATTTAAAATTGTTTTTTTTACTTTAAAAATACTTAGTTAAATAATACCTATATATTTTATATTATTAATACTTATATACTTATATAATTCAAATAATATTGGAAAAATACATATAATAAATACTTTAACTTAATTTAAATTGATTTTTTATATTATTTAAACAATACTATATGTCATTTTGTCTTCTTTATTAAAGTAAGAGAAATTAATCTAACTAATTTAATTGATGTCATAACATTGAAATAATGAAAAATAAATAGAATATAGGAATTGTTGAATTTTTGCGCTGAAAGTTTGTAAATAAAGCAGCCAAAAATCGAAATATTCCAATCTTACAGAGAAGCAAAACATTTACGATATCATAGCGATATCAACAAACACTGTTAGCTGATGACACGTGGCGCTTTCTATAGACTTGGTGTGTTTTAGGTAGAAAATGTTTTGCAATTAGTTGAAACAAAATTTAATCAACTTAGAGCGGTTATAAAAAAGAAGGAATACAGAGGCATACAATAACATATTTTTACATAAATGATTATTACACTTTATTTTTCAATAATCCAGTTGTTGGGATAAATTAACATAATTTTCGTTTATTTTTACAAATATAATATTCTTAATTATATATGTATACATAATTTAGCTGTGAGATATTATAATAAAAATATGAACACAAATATACGATTATATATATTCGATTAAAAAACACCAATATCTACTTCCAATGCCATAATATATAGTATTTACAATATAAACCTGAGCACCGAATAGTGCTTGCTACATTTCGGCTCTTTTTTATTAATTCAAATTGAACTTTTGGATAAATTCCAATATATTCAATTCAGGACCTGTTGCATGTACCAGAATAATTTGTAAACAGATTTCTGACTTTGATGGTTTTTTGGGTTTATTAAGTATACATTTTCTACTGGAATGGGATCATATTAAGCCACACTTTTTTAAATGACTGTAGAAAAAAACCTACTGGATGGATCAGTCTGAAATTTTCTTCACCTGCTAACTATTTATTAGATTTATATTAATGTACAATAATTTCATCATATTGTAGCATGATTAGTTAGTATTTATTATCGAATTATTGATTGTCTTTTAAACAAATAACTTTTTTGAGAATATTTAATAAAATTTTGATGCCATAACTAAAATTACCAAATGTATGAACAGAAAACCAAAAGTATATTTCTAGTATTTTTATTTATTATGAATGTAGTATAATTATGTTTATTATTAAGTATATATGCACATATATTCATTATGAGTTTCCAGGCTTCTATAATTTTTTTCTTTTATTGCTTAGTCTTTTGAAATATACTGAATTGCATAAATCAAACAATTTAATCTTGTTATGTCATACATTTATATAAATGACAATAATTTTTCACTATATATATTTATTATAATATTATTATGATATTATATTACACTTTGCCGTAATATAGATTATAAAGAACTCATATCAGTTTAGTTTATTTATCAATTAGTTCGGAAATAATGTTCCATAATTATTATAATAACTGTTGTAAAATATAATTAGTCTTTATTATTCCATATAATATTTTTAGATAAAAATTTATTTTATTTTATAAAGACCGGGCTGCACTGGGTTCAATTGTTATCAATGGGTCAACAACTGGGTATCAATGAACATTATTCCTATTGATATTTAATATTTACTGGTAAAATTCTACAATTATTTTTTAATTATTTTTCATTTCAAATTTGTTTGAGACTTGATATAATTACATATAATTACATATATATATTCATTGATTTTATGATAAGTAAAATTATAATTTATAAATAAAATGTATTTAAAATTAAACTTATAGTTTCACAGACAAGAGTATACGTGGTATACATTGCAGTATATAATAATAATATAAATAAATAAAATGAATTATATTATATAAAATTATTATTTATAATTATGTAATGCAATATAATATTCTGCTAAATGTATATAACGGTACATCACTCTTTTTTCTGTTAAAAAATTTAAATGATTTAAAATTCACATCACAAAATTTATTGAGTAGTATTAAATTAAACATCTGTTTAATCACATTATTCTTAATTAATTAAAACATATATATATAAACATGAATAAGAATTAATATCAGTAATAATTATTCTATATGTGTAAAATAAATAAAGTATTTACTTAGATTATATTCTTTCGAAGAACTCAAAAATGTTGATAAACTAAAAAAAGTGCTTTTGTATATTAAATGTAGAAACAGATGTACATTTTAAATATAATGCAAGGCTCTTATCGCTAAATTTTAGACTATATAGAACGAACAAATTCAGTTTTTAAATTGAAAGAATGGAGATTACATATACATATTTAATAACATTTTATATAATAAATATTGTTCACATCAGCTAAGTAATAAATAAGCAGAAATCTTAATGTTTATTACTTATCGCGGAGATACAATTGCGAAAAGAATTCAAAGGGTAGTAAGTACTTTAATGTTATATTCTATACTTTTCCGTACATAATATATTAAATCTTACTTCCGATTTGAGTCAATAAAATTTAGTAAACGACGCAATTTTGAATAACGGGAATCTGTGTATAACAAAATGAAAGAGATTACTGTGTGCACCCCATTCCTAGCTATTTGACAGGAAAAATGAAAGGCAATTTTGGTTGAAAAGTTACGACTTAGGAAATTTAATCAACTGCATCTAGTTAGATTAGGAGAGACCTGTCTTAAAACAAATGCTAGAATAATGCAGAAATATTGTCTTGTGTAAACGGATAATATAGTGAGAGAGTTTTTTTACAATAGGTCTACTTTGATAACCCCTAAAATAATCAGGATGAAAATACGAGTATATTAATCTCCTTTCACGATTGTGGTAATTGCTCGTATAGAAAAAATAAATTATGCATACCTTATAAAAAAAAATTGGTTTAAATGTAAATATATGTTTTTTTTATTAACAGTTATTAATTACAAAGTTATTAATTAACATTGTCATACATTAAGTAATCAAATTAAAGAAAATTGTTTTAGAAATTTCGTATAGCTTTTGAAACAATACTAAAACTCTGTTAACGAGTATTTCCTGACATTTGCATTTTCAGGTGGTGTTAGAGGAGACAAAATCGTTTAATGTGAGTTGCTATAAACTGATAAAAATATCATGAGTTGTTGATTTCATATCTTATTGATTTAACTTTAATTAAGTATTATCTTGCAATTACTATAAATAGACTTGATTAGTAAGTCAGCCATCACACATCATCTAAAAGGGGAAGAAAATATTTATATAATTCCTTAAGTTTTGTGTGTTACTAAAAGTAGCAACATCGCTTGTCAATTTTAGTCAATATTTTGAATGAAAAAGAAGCAACATTTAAAAATTCTTCTAAATATAGAAATAAGAATAGTTAATTAGTTATTTATAAACTGTATAGATTTAAAAAAATGTGTTCAATATATCTGTTTGTACAGCATTTAGGTAAATACATATAAATAGAGAAAAAAAATCGTTTTTTAAATTTGCTTTTTTATTTTATAATTATTTTTTTATTGTTATTAATATTTTCAGATACTTTTATTATTATATTTATCATTTAAGTAAAAATTAACAATTTAGTAAGTATTTGTAAAAAAAAATGTTATGAAACTTTTTGAAAGTTTTTAATAATCTTCAAATTTAAAAAACGATGATAATAGCTGAAGTACAAATAAATGAAAACTAGTAGAAATTTGTTTTTGATATAATTCTTTGACAAAATTCCAAAAATATTTAAGATTTTACGCAAGAAAATTTACGCAAGAAAATTTAGAAAAATATGATTTGGTCAATCATATACACTTTTTCTGAGACTAAAATAAGTCAAAAAGAATATAGGTGTGTATAATGAAGGTAATATGTTTTCAGGAAAATAATAATTACAAGCTATCTATTTCAAATGCAGAAAAATGAATGTTTTTAAAGATTAGTTGGATTTCGTACAACGTTTTATGATTCTACATTACTATCATTAGCATATTAATAATTAGACATTTCACAGTTTGGTTTAGATTATATTTGATTAAACTTCATTTAGCCATAGACAATATTATGAATTTGATAGAGAAACTGCGCGTAAGACATTGTGGGTGGAAAATAGCTCTCGTTATACTGACGACTAAACTTGATTTAAATAAAAAAATTACAGAATTAGAAATCTTTAAACCATTCCCAATACAATCAAAATTTTTGTATTAAAAAAAATTATATTATTATAATAAAAAAGTATTGAGATAACTGCTATTACCATATTCATGTTTTAAATAACGTTGTCACTATTTAACTAATAAAACGAGCTAACTCTGTTATGATGGAAGATAATCATATATAATAGTGGAAATGCAATGTAATTGTATCATGCGTTTTTAACATTTGATTATAAGGTTTTTTTAAATTAGATAAAATAGGAGAATTTTCCACTACAGGAATAATTTTTTCCCACATTAAATAATTATTATTTCAATTGATCCGCAAGTAATAAAATTGCCGCCATTTTTACACAATTTATACAAATATTGCTGCTAACTAAAATACTTTTGAAACAGCAAATATTTCAACATTTTATCTATTTCATAGGTAGTAATTTTTAAAGATAATCAACTTATGTTGACGAATAAAAAAAATTAAATAATAAAGTGATGATAATTATTTTGCAGACGCACAGCGTTCGAAAGACGATAACAAATTGTTACAAGTCTATTAAATAAATGAAAAGTATTTGATTATATTGCAAATAATTATTTAATGTTACCTTCAACAGAACAGCGCGATCGTTTTACGTTAAAACATCGTCATTAGATAGAGGAAAGTATAATGTGTTTGAACAACATCTTTGTAGAGAAAGAGAGTACAATATGTCAAACATCGTCATTGTAGAGAAAGAAATTAATCCACATTCAATAATTGTATGGCTGAAGTACACTGTATTAAATGCCATTTGAGTATCTTTAATCAATTTGTAGGTAGTAAAATGGAACTCAGTGACTTTGAATTAATTGGAAATAAACATGATTTTGTTAAATAAGATAATTTTTTTCCTCATTATTTGGGGCGTAAAGATAGGGTGAGGTGAGTATGATGGGTGATGAGTCATATATCCCAGATGTCCACCTTCCATACTATTTAACTTGTAAAAAAATTTTTTTTTCAAAGCGTTGTTGGTGTTTTATATATCAGCAGATTTTCATGGACTCGCTGTTGCTTTTTTATGAAAATTTTTGTCAGTTTATAATGAAAACTATTGTTTCATATCCAATAAAATTAAGCAGAAAATGTATAATTTTATGCCATCGGCATAATATATTGTATATGAAAAAGCACTATAATACAATACATTACAAGAAATTATGAATACATTGCAGCTCATAATATTCTATATGAATAATTTACCATGAATACTATGAATGTACCATTTACTATGAATAAATTTTACCTACATTGACCAGTTCCTACAATTTGTGCAGTTTGATATGAATTAGAATAATTAGCTCTAATTACCTTAATATACTCAATATTATCATCAAAACCATGAATTTCAATTCAAATGGTCTATTTATCGCTAAGAAATTACTAAGTTAAAACGTGCTGAAATTTAAATTAGAAATCATAGTAAGTAAGTAAGTCACCATGATTATGCCTTTTTGATAAACGGCTAACGCTCTGATCTTTTGTATTAATTGTAATAAAACGTTACATTGTATTCTGGTTTTTCTTTTGCTTTCTTCACAAGTGAACATTACTTGTCTTTATTTATCAAAACGTTTATTGTAAAAAAAATTACCTGGGTCGGACATAGTAAGGGGGACACAACAAAAAGTTTTAAAAAGCTAACCAACAGTACCTCAAAACAAAAAATTTGGCAGCGAAAGCAACAAACCGAAAACCACTACACAAAATTGTTGATAGCACTAGGAAATAGGGATTTCAAAAGTCTATTAGTCCGGATTGCTGGTAGGCGAACATTTTTGCGATTGCGTAGCGTCATCTAGTGGTTTTGTTGTTGGACAGGCATCAAATCAAAGCGCATGTGATTGGGATTTGACACAATCGATTCAAAATTTGTTTTACACAGGTTGAAACGCCTTGATTCGAGGGAACTCAGCTGAAACTTCTGCATGATTAAGTTGTAGTCTTAACTATGCTGGGATGGAGGAATTCCATCGATGAGTTTTAAAATGCATCTCTGGATCATCAGGAAGGAATTCAAGTAAGCTTCTAATCGACGCACAAAAGAATTTTACAATGTCTTTCATAGGGAAACTGGCTCTCAGCGTGGCTTTCACAAAGTGAATACACGATGTGGTGTTCTCATGTCGCGGAGAAAAATTTAAAAAAACAACGAGAGCGTTTCCACACAACCCTTGTGCTATAGTGATTATCATCGTAGGGTAACATTAAACTAGGGTAACATGTACAAATGTTATCTTTTTTGTATGTTGAAATAATGGAAAACACATATGAATGACCTTGTAAATAAATATAAAATACAAAGATGTTCTATAATGGAATTGGCGGTTTTCTTGCTAATAAAT
Source organism: Coelogynopora nodosa (assembly GCA_034780555.1). NCBI lineage: Eukaryota > Metazoa > Platyhelminthes > Proseriata > Coelogynoporidae > Coelogynopora > Coelogynopora nodosa. Next base: position 6,614 of record JAUZND010021173.1, on the reverse strand, counting down.
TAATCATTAACAGACGACATTATAGAAATAAATTGCGTTTGACATATAGTGTCAATATTAGGATAATTCAACAATTTAACAATAATAAATTTTTATTTTAATGTGAAAGAAATAGAATATATAATTAATCACGTTAAGATTAGTTATGTTAAAACAACACATTTGTTAATGCATATATTATAATTAATTTTTAATTAATTTAATATCAAAATTAATAATTAATTAATGTTGATTGATTGATCTTTAATAATTTATGATTAATAAATAATAATTAATATTAATTTAATAACAATCCACAGAGAATATGTGTATAATGTATGATTCGTAAATATAAATATATGAGTGAAAATAGTATAATCTATATTAAAAAAGCCTAAAAATAGACAGGATTTTAAATTTTAAAAACTGGTTTAATAAATACAATATAGACTCGTTTATTAATGAAGCACAAAATGTACGAAAATTATGTTTTATTTATATTTTATTGTTTTTCTGTGGAACTTTCACAACCCCATATTACCACTCTAATAACTTATCAAAAAACCGGTTAGAAAATGTATTGAAAATAAATATTTAAATCTAATACGAATTAGTGGAACATGTGGTATGGTTTAGGCAAAAAATCGTAAATTTTTGACTTGGTCCAAAGATTTAAATACATTTATTGGAAAGAACAAGAAATTCAACTCAAAACTCAATTCAGCAAAAGAATAGTTTATAAAGATAAGTGTTTTGGTGAGTACTGAAAGCTCCAATTTAAATAATAGAATAGACATATATACGTTTCAAATTAGATATTCCCTGAACATTTTCAGTTTCAAAAAACAATGAGTCACAAAGTTAAATTAATATTTTTAAAGTATATAATCAGATAATATTTGTTCTATTTAACTGGGTGCTCGACTGTTTATTGAAACTGTATACAGTCTCATAGACTATAAGAAGATGTTTTTATTTTAATTTGACGCAAACTTTTAGTAACATTATTTAAGTGCATCAAGTAATACATTATCACTAACTATTATAAGTATAGACGGTTTGGAAGTAATTAATTATCTAACGCGGTAGTATTTGCAGAACATGATAACAGTTAAGACATCAACAGGGGTTAATATTACCACTTGACAAAAATAGTTTATCTACTAGAATTATATATTTTTATATTAGAAATCATTTTTCGTTATTCACCAGGGCAAATCAGGGTAACGTTTTTTATGATATACTTAAAATATAAATAAAATGATGAAGACTGTATATCAAATGATTTTAAATTCTGATGGTATTTTAAGATGTAACTGTTTCCATTTACGCACGTCATTTAAAGCAGTAGTTTTAAAATTTAGAAAGAGTTGGTTGCAGTCCCATTTACGAAGGTTTATGAAATTTAATATTAATATATCTTTCTACACATTGGTTACATTTTACAATTTAGATTTAGAATTTACTTTCGTATAGATAAAATAACATGTTATGTTGTTTATTCATTTTATTTAATTAATCAAAATTGTTCATAACATAAATCCCTACCTAAACGTGATTAAAGTTAACAGATGATTTGTTAATATGAGGTAACCTGTAAATTTAAATGATTTCTTTTATATGATTTTTTAATGAAAAACTAAATAGCTTACATAATTGTAAAAGAACTTTGACAAATGGAAGGCTGAGTTATTTTTTATAAATATAATAGGAAACTTTCATCATTAAACGATAGTATTGATTAAAATATACAGCTTCCTGGCTTATTATATTATAATTGTTAAATATCTTATATTCTAAGATTGAAATCGCCATGAAGTTATTTTTTCAACATTGAAACAAATATGTAAAATGTGTTGTCAGTATTGAAATATGTGTACAATATTAAACATTCAATGATAACATGCTTGAAAAATGGTGTAGTATAATATAATAAATAATGTACTATACCAATTTGTGCAATACTTTATAATTATTGATGTCATAATAAAATTCATCATTTAAGATTATAGCATACAGTCTAATATATTACTTTAAAGTAAGATATACACAAATTGTAGTTTTTAATAAAATTAAGAGTTATTCCTTTTACTTCTTCAAAAAAAAATCTGCAGCAACTACGTACGGAGTCGAAATTGGACACAATTATTTATATAGTATATATGTTGCTGTAGGTTTCTCGAATTTATGTTTAAAAAATGTTAAAATAATGTGTTTAATTAACAGTGATTGTCAGCTCTGATCATCACAATTTCAAACAATATGAATCAACTATACTTTATCAATCATTTGACTATTAAGTAATCACCCCATTTACATATAGTAAGAGTTTTTTAGTTTGAATTGTATTTTTTGTATTATTAAATATGCGGGTTACATATTATTAAAATTGAAATATAAATTTGATTTTACCCATAGTACAATTTTAAAAATTATATTTGATAATAAATGCCTTTAATTATAAATATATATTTCATTTTTATGATCCACGCTGTGTAAAAAGATAATAAACAGATAAAAATCACGATAATATAAAAATTCAAATTAGGATAAATAGTTTTATGGTTCAGAATTTTTCAGGATAACATCAAGATTATCCTGTTACCACTATTAAGTAATTGAAAATATATACTACTGGATATAAGTAGTTTAGTGTGCGACACCAAGGATTACAGTGCGAGATACCCTACCTACAGCTTCGGCACGGTGCACTGTGCCAACTACGTAGGAAACCAAATGGTTAGAATTCGAAAGGGTCTCACAACCAGATGCGTCTCCGATCGGTGCGCTCCTCAATCAACTCAGGTCGGGTTTTTGCTAACCAAGGGTGCTCAACTAGCCGTGCATCCTTGGATCATCCTTAAGAAGGCTGGAGACATCGAAACCAATCCGGGTCCAGATATCAAATGCAATTGGTGTAGTCAAACCATTAGAAAAGGTTACCCTTCTATCGTTTGCAGCCAATGTAAAAAAAATCACCACAAATCTTGCTCGGAGAAGTCCAGAGAGAACCAAAAGAGAATTCAAAATGACCAAGACAATGGCATTAGCAACTGGATTTGCAAAACATGCAGAGGCGAAGAAAGACAAAAACATATCCCTCCTCCCAACACCAACATCAAATGCAACATGTGCAACAAAAAGATCGCTCAAAACACCACCCCGGTCATCTGTAACCAATGCAACCAAAACATGCACGTCACCTGCTCAGGGCTAGCTAGAAACAAACACGTCAAGCATACCAACATTGAAAAATTTCCCAAATGTAATAACGTGAACAGGACCAACATTATCAATAACACTAGCAAAAACAAGACCTGCCCCGGTTGTACTAACAGACTTAACACCACCCTCACTCCCCTCATATGCAAACAATGTAACCTTAGATATCACATGAAATGTAGCGGGTACTCAACCTCCACCATGAACCAAATAGATAAAAACAACTGGTCCTGTCTTACGTGTAAAGCCAAGGAGAATCAGAAGCGTAATGCGGACATTGAAATAATCAAATTTATTGGCAAGCAAACACTGATTAAAAAAGATAATCTGAAAATTATTCAATGGAATTGCGACTATCTCAATACCAAAATCGACGAGCTTACCATCTTCGCAAATGAGAATAACGTCGACATCATCATTATTCAAGAATCAAAAATTGAAAATAGGAACAAAGATCCTATTATAATAGGATTCAACATAATCCGAAAAGATACCATCAACCTGAAGCAAACGAGTCATAAAAATACTGGAGGTCTTCTTACAGCCATAATAAAAGGCATTAACTTCAGAAGACTTAGTAGCGACTTTTACAAACATCCTGAAGACAAAAATACTGAAATGATATCGACTAGGATTATGATTGGTAAAAGGGATTATCGTGATGTCCACAACGTCTATGTACCACCCATCCGCAATACACTAAAAGACCAGAGAATCCAAAATTTCGATCCTGACTTTCTTCCCCATGGACAAAACACTCTGATCCTGGGCGATTTTAACTGTCATAATAACGCGTAGGACCATCATGCTAACGAAGATGACATGGGTACTGCTGTTAGAGATTGGTGTCTTGAAAAGGCATGAGCACTCTGAACAATGGAAAACCTACACACTATCAGAAAAGCAATGCAATTGAAAGCGCTCCAGATCTGAGTATTTGCAGACAAGAAAGTCAAGACAAATTCAAATGGGAAATCTAAGACCATATTCCTCTTATCATCACCTACAACAAAGATACCTATGTGAATAAAGAGACTAAAAGAAGAACCAAACCTAATTGGAAAAAAGCAGATTGGGTCCAATACAACAAGGATATCGAAGAACACTGTCAAAATAGGAAGAGAAAACAGGGTAAAGACCGACTCAACACACTCACAAGTTCTATGGTTAAAGCAGCTAACAAGCATATCCCAAGAAAAGTTATCAGAAAAAACCATAAACCGTGGATGAACAATAAAATCAAAGCAGCGATTAAGAAAAGACGTGAACTGCATAAAAACATTGGAGTTAACAAAAAAGAATGGGTCGAACAATGCGAAATAGTCAGAAACATGATCGACAATGCCAAGAAAGATATCTGGAAAAACACCCTCGAAGAAATTGAAACATCTAAGTCTGATCAATTGGCTTGGAGCATCACTAAAAGCCTCCAAAACAACAACAAACCAGAAGCCAAAGAAGAATTTCTTATCGATAAGGGTATAGAATACAAATCAGATAAAGCCAAAGCTAACGCGTTCATCCAAAACTATGCCAAGATCAGCCAAATTAAAAGTACAAAAATTACAAGAAAAATGCATGTCAACGTCTCTAGATCTCTCAGGACTTATCCCAAAAACAACATGAAGAACTTTACCAAAGACGAGCTTGATAACGCCATCAAAGAAATGAAAAGCAACAAATCACCAGGAGAAGATCAAATCTACCTTGAGATGATAATCAATTTAAACAACACAAATAGAGAAAACCTCCTGTCTATTTACAACCACTCTATGAGAAACAAATGGTGTCCTCAAAGTTGGCGTAACGCCGAAATCATCCCTCTCTTAAAAGCCAATAAACCCCCTGGTAACGTTCTTTCTTACGGACCCATTAGCCTCACTAGTTGTCTAGGAAAACTTATGGAGAGAATGATCAAAAATAGACTCACATGGTACCTTGAGAAAAACAACATCCTCACTGAATGCCAAGCTGACTTTAGAAGTACGAGATCAACTCAAAACCAAACATTACTCCTCTGCCAAGACATTAGTGATGGTTTCCAAAAACAACCGATGAATAGAACAATCCTTACTCTCTTCGACTTCGAAAAAGCTTTCGATACGGTCTAAAGAGATGCGCTTTACTTCAAAATGATGAAAATGAACATAGCCAAAGAGATTATTGAGTGGATCAAGGAATGGATGACCAACAGGCTGTCTACTGTCCGCTTCGGTGATGCCAAAAGTAAGAAGAGATGTATGAAACAAGGGGTCCCTCAAGGTGCAGTTTTGTCACCTATCCTGTTTGCGATCTTCATCAACGACATCCCTGAAGGTCTTAGTCAGGAAATCAAATGCAGTCTTTTCGCCGATGACATTGCTATCTGGACCCAGAACAAAAACACCAAACAAGCCGAAGAACTCAACCAAGAAGGAGTTGATCACATAGTTAGATGGGCGGAAAAATGGAATATGAAACTGAATAAGAGTAAATGCGAAACCTGTTTCTTCTCTACAGCAACTAATGAAAGTAAATATCAACCTACCATCCAAATCGACGGAACACAACTGAATCACAATCCTCATCCTAAACTGCTCGGAGTCACGTACGATAGAACTCTAGGATTCACTAAACATGTTGATAACATCTGTAAGAAAGCTAAGAGCAAAAACAAAATCCTTTCTTGCGTCAAAGGTACCACTTGGGGATGGAACAGTCAAATGTCCAGAAAACTTTATCTAGCTCTAGGAAGATCTGTCCTTGAGTACAATGCAGCAGCGTGGACACCATGGATTGGTAGTACTAATATCAACAAAATAGAAAGCACACAGCTTGAAGCAGCTAGAATTATCAGCCAAACCGTCAGGTCATCACCAAGAGAGTGCGTGCTCTATGAAGCCAATCTTCCTACCATGAAAGAAAGATACAAGTATATTTCCCTGAAAGAGTATGATAGAATCCTCAGACTCCCTAAAACTAGACTCCTCAGTAAGATGATGAACAACAATATCAGATGTAGAACCAAGAAAACGGACTGGAAAAACCATTGTAAGCCTTACTTCAACATGCACTTTGACAACATCAAAAGAACCACTATTACCCACAAGAAACATCCACCTTGGGAAAAAGGATCCAACATCACCACACACCACACCAACATCAAGAAAAATGAACCACCAGAGAGTCAGAGATTAAAAGGTGAAGAATTGATTAATCAGCTCAAAGAAAAATTCGAATGCAACACAATCATATACACCGATGGCTCTGTACTCGAAAAAGGTGGAAATGGTGGAGGTGGAGTCCTTGTCAAAAAAGAAGAGAACAACATCATAGAGAAGATAGAAGAAATATCTATTGCAGCAGGAGCTCTCAGTAGTTCTTACTCCGCAGAAACCGCAGCTATGTATGAAGCCCTTAAATGGCTAGAAAAC
>JAUZND010021162.1:15447-25467 GCA_034780555.1 Coelogynopora nodosa | reverse complement strand
TATATCACACCTTTTATGGTACGAGCTAACACTCTTTTTGCCATTTTTGTATATATCACACCTTTTATGGTACGAGCAAACACTCTTTTTGCCATTTTTGGCTAATAAAATAATTTGCAATATAGATCAGTTTTATAATGAATGTATTATCCAAATTATAATTTTCTATAATTGTCTACAATAAAAATATATTAATAATATATACACAGAATGTAATAATAACTCACTAAACTATATATAGATACCCAACAAAAGCTGGGGATAATCAAACTGCACCAAAAAAACTTTGGGATATTGAAAATTTCATCATTTTAATCAAAAACCTTCTCCCAAACCATAGCATCTGCAGAAGAGGATGTAAAGCTAACAGAACTATAACCAGACATACTAACAGACCAACTATCCGAGAAAAATGAGGAAGAAGCAGACATGACTAAATATAATACTTTGAATGAAATTACAGAATAAACTGTTGTATTCAAAATATTTTCAAGTTACTACCAAATTCAGAATTCTACCAAAAAATCCTATTATAAACTCACAGAATAATAATACTATCCACTACTGAAATACTATAAAATTCTGAAAAACACTATAAAAATGTCAAAATTCACAATATACTTGAAGTAAAATGCAACAAAACACATAATCAAAACACAAAACAAAATCAGTCACAATTACTGAACTTTATAAAAATACTTGTATATGCCATGAAAATAATTTGACTGCATATATTTAATGACTGTGTATTATATTTGCTTTCAGCTAATTAGAATTAGATATTTTTGTAATCCCATTTATTTTCCAATTGTTCTGGTAAATGTTCAAACAATTTATTACACCTAGAGCTGGGTCAGTTAAACCTATCTTCATTAATTTAGGTAGTAGTTATTTTTAGAATTCTATAAAACAAATGAAATTGCCATGGCAATACAGCATTGATACAAATGATTGTCCCACTGGTCACAAGTGGTTAATCATATCAAGTATATTGTCCTTTTGATAATGAGTAGAATTACTTTGCTGGTGGTCTATTTCTACTTGTATAATAGACAAGAAAAAAAGGTGTTAACATTTTAGTACCTCATAATATTTAAATTCATGTAAATGCAGTGATTCATATGTATGTATAATTATTAGCAGCATTTATATATTTTTTTCATGTTTATTGCATTCTACACTTAAAATAGCCAGCTTTGAATTAAATTATACTAATAAAGCAAATAATTGAAGTTTTTTGTTTATATGAAAATTGCATATCAAATAATAATATAGTATATCTACAAAATTCTTTTCTGTGACATAATTTCACAAAAAAATGTTATTGGATAAATGTATTTGTTGGTATTAATATAAAATAATTTTAAATAAGATCTGTATTGGGTTACTTTTTTATGAGTTTTTAAATGGTGTATAACGCATACTTATATGTAGTCTAGTTCTCCAGATATAACTGTTGCAAGATATAACAAACGAAACACTTTTTGTTAAAATAAGTAAGAAGACAATGTTCAAAAAAATTAATAAGACATGTATGTGTTAGTTTTTGATGAGCTTTATAATGGTTTATAGTATGTCTTTTGTTGTATGTATTTGCACAGGCTATCATGGGCAAAAAAACATGTTTTAAAAATGAAGGTAGAAAGGTAAAATTTAATTTTTGACAAGCTTTCCAATGATATATATCATGTCTGTGATGTGTATAGCCTAATGTTCTACTCATGTAAATAATATATATCAATATTTATCACACAGTTTATTCTATTTATTATGTCTTTCTCTTCTGGTCAAGGCATCACACTATATCATTGCTTTTTTTTATCACTAATAACAATGTTATTATACCTCCTTTTAGATGCTTTTCTCTAAAGCACTTTATTTATTTATTATTAAATGTGTTTATTATTACATAATATTAATACTCTCATTGAGTTATAGTTAAACCTGATGCCTATGTTAGGTATGAAATAAAACTTGATGCTGATTCCGTAAAACTTGATTACAGTAATGCCATCTTTTCATTTTTTAGAATTGTATTGTTAAAAGCTTTTAAAATATATTTTGTGCTATATATATATATATATATTAGTAGCTATTATATATTCAAGTAGCTATTATTTAGCTAATTGAATGTTGTAATTTTATTTTACATGTATTTAGTACAGATTTAATATTGACTTATTTATAATTTAATATTGGATTATATATTATAATATATGGTATTAATATACTGTAATCTTAAGAAGTAAATAATAGAAGTAAACTTATTTGGAATATATGTTCATAATATTAATGGATTTAAGCCCAAAGTGTTTTTGCATCTCTTTTTTAGCAAAAGTATAGCAGAAATATAATTGTTAAATAATTACATTAGATATTTTTTATATAATTTGTATTTGATTATTATTTGACAGATCAACATTGGTAGATCGGACACTGCCGACATAGTTGTGGTGGCAGCATTTTCATCCCGGCAGCACTGCCAATTAAAGAGTAGTGGTGACATTTGGATGCTTATCGATGGTGGAGTAAGTTGGCTATCAGATAACTTTATATTAAATTTTCATTAAATGTAGTTAAATTATTACATTATTCAATTTATCAAAATGTCAGTAACAAAATATGTTTGACAAAATTGTGTAGCAAACTTTAATTTTTAATATATTCATAGAGGAGGCTAATGCTAAAAGCAGTAGTATCATAGAATATATTTAGTATTTTCAACTTAATTTGTCTATTAGCGTTAAAAAAGTTGATTTCACTGGTTATCATTTTTTAAATGTGTATTTTATGTACAAAATACTGATAGGATAATTAATATTTTAAATAATATCGGCATGAAATGGCTCACTAATAGCTCACTTGCCTCCATATTGTTACCCACTTTTTCAGTCCTCAAACGGTACATTTCTCAATGGCCAAAAGCTTTCTAGTAAGGCCTCAACAGAGCTGAAACATGGTGATGTGTTCAAGATTGGTCCCTACAACGATTTCATGTTCAAACTGTTGTTGTGCAAATTAAACTCGAAACGTTCACATGATGAGGTCGAAGAGAGTATCGAGCAGGCGGATTCTCCGGCGATAAAAAAAACCCGTCGATCTGAGGAGACCAAGGTGGCAGAGGCAATGAAGGCGGAATTGGAGTCCCTGAAACTTCAGTTGGCGACGATGGCTGATGAAAAGGAATCGGTGCTGGCGTCGTTGACCAAGGAGCAGGCTGAACACTCGGAGGTGAGCTACACCATTTTTGAGTCTCATGATAATTTCGTTAAGTGTCGACTATAATATAGACTAAATTCAATTTAAACTTCTTAGAAGCAATATTATGAGATCGTATTCATTATTAGTCACTTAGGTCGATTACAAGTAAACATTAATGTTGAGAGATTGTTACACAGCAGATAATTGCAGCATTTTTTAAGTGCTACTTTGGGTATTGCGATAAAAAAATCTGAATCTCCAAAAAATCAATATTTTAATGTAAGATTCTTTATTTAATATTTTAAACACTTTTAATGAAGTTTTCGAACTAAATGCGATTTAGAAAATATCAATTGTTAATGTGTTATCATTAATATTATTATTTTTGTGATATTTTTTTAAAAATTATTTTATGTGTATTTTTTTATTTAATTTACATTATCTTTAGTTTATTAATTTGTATAAATTAATTTTTTACAGCATTTTAAAGTGAAACTGTAAAGAAAAGTAATACTTTTCAATGCATGTTTCTGAATTAAAATTCTACTTTTCAATTTATCCATAGATATGTATATATGTATCCGCCATCTATAAAAATAATGTGTAAAACATTATACTGTGCTAAAGGTATATTTAATGTATAATCATCTTCTAATAATCACCACCAATCGTTTAACTGTGAAATTAAACATGAAATAGAGATACACAAATAAAGACAAGTTATTGTCGCTTGTGAGAAATGTAAAGAAAAACCTCAATATAGTTTTTTTTAAACAAACACCCCAGCTTTCGCCTTTTAACCATAAATTATAAGTGAATTATTGCAGAGCAAATAATCGAAACAGTCTAGGCACAGATAGAATAGGGTTACCACAATTGATCACCAACGTGTTGAATACAAAATAATGTATAATATAATAACAATAGATAACACATTGAAAAAATAATAATAATTTTTATTATAATATTATAGCGGAAAATACGTAATAATTTACATTACAGAATTGAGAATTATTGTTTATATACAGATAAGGCAGATTCAAATATTTTTCTGGATTTTGTGGAGTTACATTTAAAAATGATAGAAGCTTTTTTAATGGTTTGGAAGGTCATTATCGGCATTCTTTTGATTTTTTAATTAAATGAAAAACGATGGGTTTTTGTTAATTTTAGTAAAACATTTAATTTTTATTCTGGTTTTTCTTTACATTAAAAGGGGTATTTTATATTTAGTTTGAATATATTAATATTAATTTGAATTATGGGGATTTATTGATTATTTCAGCAAATTTATGGATCCGATTAATTTAGGTAAATTTGTTCTCAATCGAGTTTTTTTTTAAAATTGCGTATTTTATGGAATAATTATTGACTATCTCTGGGATAATATCCATCCGCAGGAGAAGTCTAACCTGCAGTCAGCGATGGACGAGCTGGCGATCAACCTGGAGCAACAGCAGACAGCGTTCAACATTATGAATGCCGAGTGGGAGTCCCGTCTCCAGGCACAGGAAGACCGCCTCCTCCAGCGGCTCACTCTCCAGCAGGCCGATCTGAAGGTGCGCATGGAGGCGGCAGCGGCTGCCGACCGAGGCCAACTGGAGGCGGAGATGCGGGCCAAGGAGGCGGAGCGGGATATGCTGGTGAAGGGGCTGGAGGAGGCCAGAACCAAGGAGTTGAAGGAGAGGGAGGAACTGTTGGACAAGTTGACCGACACTGTGGAGACTCAGCTGGCTTGTCAGGTAAAGGATGCCGGTTCCTTGACAGGGGCTACTCTAGTAGTAGAGTCATAATCGATTCCATGGCGGTTAGTTAGTATTGCCTACCCTTCGCTTTTTTAAATTTTAATAAATAATTGGACAGTGTTGTAGCTATAGAGTGAGTTATATACTCCGTTTGTATGGCATATGGGACTGGTGTGGTCTATAAGGCTCTAATAGTTGGCTTGTCGTCAATTTATATAGGTTGATGAAGGCATACCCCTACCGCCTTTTAACTCAATTATATTTTGCGGTAGGTTATTTTATATTGTAATCGAATACTGGTAAGGAGTCTTCAACATCCAGCTATTTAGAAGCACAAAGTACCTAGTTCAACATCGGGAAAGCAGCAATGATTAATTTCCATGGAAATGCAAATGTTAAATTAGACTTTTTAAAAATAAATTTGTAACGGGAACAAAGATAGAAATTCTAATATTTTATGACATGCTCAAATTGAATAGAAATGCCATTCATGAAAATTTATTTGAAAAGAAATTAAAATGCAAAGTAAGCCAACCACAATGATTTCGAGAAACAAAAGAAAGATACAACCGTAGCAAGAAAGGAAGTTGTTAAAAATAACAAACGCTGGTGGTTGTTTACAAGCATAATGATAAAGAAATTAATATTTCTAAATGTCACTATACATGCAAAGAACACTATACGACTTTCAATTGCACCGAAAATTCTAAGATACTATCCAAATTGACTGAAATGACCTTCAGGGCGAGCTATTTCTTGAATTTCCAAGAATAGAACTTGCTGATTGGTTTAAGTCTATGTTGAAAATTAAGTGTTCATTCACCTATCAAGAGATCTAAATAGTGATGATCCAGACGAACTGTAATTGATGATGTAGATATATAAAAAAAAAGTAATTAATACACATGTAATTAACAACTAACATATTTAGAAATCCTATCAGAGTTCATTTATGTATCAAATAACAATATTATAATGATAATAAATACAAAACTTTGAAATACTTAGAATATAATAATAATTATACCAAAAAACAATGCCTCCAAAATATTGTCTTAACGGATACAATTAATTAACAAATTAATGTGTAATCAAGTAAATAATTTGCTAAATATATCTATCACTGTAAAAACTGTAGAAAAACTCCACTTTAATGGTAAAATAATAAAGAGAAGATTTGTAATATATTAAATAATATTTTTTAAGTTGTATAGATAATCAAGTGGTAAATAGACTTAGTCCCCCTTCCACAACGTTTGTAAATGTTCTACAGTGTTCTATTAGCAATGCTCTACCTAATACAAATTGAGAAATGATCGTAAGAGCATAAAACTATTCAAAACACGTACAAAAACATTGACACCGATAACAACAGTATTAATAAAGCGATTGATGAAGGCACATAATATACAGTCTATATATATCTGGAGATAAATATGATATAAACATCCAGAGTCCCTTTTCACTTCTACTCACTATAATAAAAATATTTCCAAATCAATTGTTATACTATATAGAAAAAAAACAATATTTTATTCTCTCAACAATATTTTATTTTAAAAATACCGTAGTACATTACATGCCTCAATTGCAGTCTATGATCATCATATAGTACACAACTTTAATAACAAAATTTGTGTTTTAAGTATCTTTATCCATATAAGAAGGGCCATTTTGACAGTATTGTATTGATCATAAAACCTTGATTTAGAAAATATGATTTTTTATAGTGTAGATGGTCCTTTCAACAAGATAATAAATGCTTTCTTAATACACAGAATGTCTCCTATGGTATGTATTGTATGTCCTGAGTATCTGTTGCTGAACCAGTGTTATTTCTAGTATTTATAAATTATTTTAAATAGCTTTTGGTGGTGATACAAATATATTAATTTTTGATAAAGATATTATCAAAATATTAGAATGAAATACAAACAAGGACATTTACTAATAGTAAACAGACTCACTCTAAACTTTAAAAAAAACTATATATTATTCAAAATTATCCATTAAAAAACTACGAGATGTAAAACATAATTTACATAGGTAAATGTAAAAGCGTTAGTCCCATCAGGGTTTAAAGGTTTTTAAAAGTTATACATATTATTATATATCTCTTTATTAATAACAACTAATCGCCGCACTCATATAACCCTTATTTTCTCTCATTTTAATATTGAATTTTAAATATTGGAAATGCCACTAAAATACTACAAAAGAGACTTCTTTGCGTCTAGAATAGAATTTAGATGATCCTAGAAACTTTAACTAGTAAAAATACATAAAGTAACATACTATGATCAAAATCAAAGATAGTTTCACTCTGAAATGACTTCTAATAATACATGAAATAATTGATCAGTCATATAAAGTACATGAAGGCACTAATAGATGAGCAAGACAACAAGAAATAAACTTGATATCTTCTTGACTGTTTAAGCTAAATAAAGAAATCAAATAATGGAATTTATTAAATTTATGTTTTTCAACAAAATATAAACTGAAACTCATTTATAGATTTCATTTAGTAACTGAGGATATATTAAAATCATATTGAAATTAACCTTTCATAGAACCTTTTATTCTCACTGTCACATTTATCTTCCATTTTACGTAAGTGTATTTCTGTAATTATTGGTATTATATTTCATTGCATTGTTTGTTCCGTTTACTCATTATTATTTTTTAACTTTACTTTACCTTATTGTTTTACTGTTATCTATTGTATAAGATGATAAAACTGCCTCTATATTCATATAAGTTACTTTCTCTGTATTATGCGCACACATATATACATTTATGTTTAATACGTATAATTTTTGATAACCAGCTTGGATCTCCTTTGAGCTTTTGGTTTTTCTTTCAAACCTGTAACTAATTGTATCTGTTTGTTTACAGTTTTATTTAATATAATATTTTTTAAACTATCTACAAATTATAACATTTACAGTAGCTAATACTTACAATAATGATAAAGGTTGACTTAATCATTATGCGTTTCTACGATATTGATTACCGTTGTTCAGTAATTGTTGTATAAATTTAATATATTTCATTTTTTTAATAACTATTATTTTAATACTGAAATAAAATTAGGAGAAAACGTTTCCTATGAGCTAATTTAAAAAAAAATATTATTGAATTATCATTTTTATTGCAATGTGTTTACCCTGGAAAATTGCTTGACATCTGAACTATCGTCCTGCAAAATCATGGTACACAATTGATTTTGTTTCACTCCATCATTCAATACCCAGGTTCAACTTAACTTTTTACAGATCTGCATTGAGACGTATATCGCTCCAGTCACTACAACCTGCGGTCACAGCTTTTGCCGAGTTTGTTTGCGCCGTTGGATGGCTCGCTCAACCTCCCCTGTGTGTCCGACATGTCGTCAGCCAATCAGCTCCCTGCCACCCAGAAACTACGTCATAGACGGCTACATTGATAATCTCACCAGTTTATTACCGGACACAAAGAAAGAGGAACGACAAGCACTTGTGGCCTTGAGAACGAAGGAGGTCTGTTAATTGTACCGTAATGTTATACATTTGTTAATAATAATATTATAATACACATTGTTGATGAATGAATTATATTTAACTCTTAATATACTTTTATATCTGATTTTGGGTTTAATCTTCATGCTTCATGTTTATATGCTCGCTTTATTTCACAGGCTATACTGTATCAACATAAATATTGTAGATAATGTCAATCAATATAGCTGCAAATGTATTTTTATTTTATCTATTTTTTATACTATTTGCACATCGGCATTATTTTCCGTTATTTTCATTAAACTTTATTGCGTTTATTGTGTTTTTCACATTTTCCGTTTTCATCCCCTACATATAGCTACTGAGAAAAACATTATGCTTTGATTTTCTTTTCATTTTTAAGAAAAAAGTAGGAAAATTAGTTTTTGTAGTGATAAATTCTAATTAATGTGTTGTAAAAGAATATAAAACTGAGAGCAGTCATCATTTCACCCTATACTCTAGTGGGAACAACTCGACAAGGCGAATGTACATGCTGTCGCTGGACCCTCGAGACGGCGCAGCACTCCACGTCGCCAGGCCAACCGTGGTCGAGGCGCTGCCGCTATAATCAATCAACAGCCAATCGTCCGGCAAACTGAGCAACCGGCTGCGTCAACTGCTCCTCCCATCGCTGCCCAGCAACCAGTTGTCCGTTTTCCTGGGGGAGCACATCAATTTGGTAACCGGGGCAACTACCACAACCAGTATCATCACCAGCATCAGGCGGGCTATCAGCGAGGCAACCAACCCCGGCATTGGCAGTATCAGCAGCAGGGACAGAATCTGAATGGTGCGACCAACTTTGGACAACAGAGAGGCGGTGGTGGTCCTAGTGGTGGTAACTTCTCTCGAGGTGGCCGGAATAACAATCAGTATCATCAACACCAGAGACCGGCCAATGGCAGACGAGGTGACCAGACCGCCCGGCGGGACTGTATTGATTGCGTAGATTACATTAATTTAGTCATTGTGAACAAATATCGTCAATATTGTGAACACCATTATCAAATTATTGATTCACTTTTTTTTAATATGCGTGTAATCAATTATTTGAAAGTGGTAGATCAATAAAATCAATTAAGTTACAATATTGGTTATGCATTGTTAATAATTATATTAAAAAGCTACTATTAAATGGACATTTTATAAATTGAAATTAGTAAAATAAGTTAATTTTAACAATGTTTCCGCGATCCTGTGGAAAGTGAAAAATGTGTAGAATTCCTAATTTCCTTTTCCAGGCCTAAAAAAGTAATACAATTTGGAGTTTTATTTGAAAGTCATAATAAAAGTCATGGCATTTTGTACTGGTAGCTGATTTTTTTATTGATTATTTAAAAAAATTTTACTCAAACAAAATCATTCAACAACAAGCCTTCAACGTATAGCATTTTGGTATTACAATATTGAATATTTGAGATTGAATATTTTACTTTTAAGATTGAATATTTTACCTTTAAGATTGAATATTTTACCTTTAAGATTGAATATTTTACCTTTAAGATTGAATATTTTACCTTTAAGATTGAATA
>JAUZND010021162.1:0-15347 GCA_034780555.1 Coelogynopora nodosa | reverse complement strand
TTTTACCTTCAGGGTTAAATATTTCATTTTTTAAGATTACATATTTGATTCACTATCGTGTAATGGTATATTATTCATGCTGCAATTTTGTGATAGTGTTGATACTTTTTCACTTTTTGCTACCAGTCCTAATTTTTTTGAAAAATTCGAGATAAGACATAGAGATTTGAAAATCCGTGTAAACCACCCTGTATTGAGATAAATTAGTAAAATTTATAATAATAAAATTGAACATTAATTAAGATTTCAATAGAAATCAGTAGAATTTAAATTTTATATTTATATATAGATAATAATTATATTAAAGATAAAAATATTATAGATAAAGTTCTCATCAACAATATTTATTGCAGTGTATTATCATCATGTTTCGAGTAAGTAGAAATTTTCTCTTTTTCTTTTTTGATGTTGGAGGTGTAATTCCTTCCCGTTACTGGTAAGTGCCCACTAACAACTAATTTATCACCTAAAGCTTGCATCTTTTTACTAGTCTGGTTGTCACTATATAAACCTTGATTTAGGGTTCAGACAATGTTTTTTTATCGATTCTAGGTAATTAGAGGGTGTTGAATTCAAAATCAAATATATATATATATATATTCATGTTTTTCTAAGTGCGGGAAGAATTATATTTTATATATATATTATTATATACGATTTTTTGTCATTTATGTCTGCCATACATTTTTCACGTTAATGCCACGTTGTGTTACTGTTTTAATAAAATTAAAAATTATTGAAAAATTATTCGCAGTTACACCACATCTCCCGTGTAACAAATTTGACAGTATTATACTGAGAAATTCTTAACAAACAGTACGCCTAAATTAAAATTGTCATCTTTAAAATATAAAAATCATTTTATATAATTTAATGCAACTGACAATGTCATTTAAAAATACAGACAATCCACAATAATTGAAAGAAAATAATAAAGACAGTGTAAAAAACAGGGATTATTCTCTAATTAATTATCTGTCATATATCAACACTTTTCTACAAGCCTCTTCTTGAAAAAGGTTTTAACTTTGCTCCAACACTAAAATTTTCCAATAATTTAGATTTTGGACCAATAAAATTAACAAAAAATGGTACAGCGATGGGAACTGGAACTGCTCCAAATTACAACAATCTATTCTTAACTAAAATCAATACTAAAATGCTTAAAGAATACAATCATCACAATTCTAAACCATTACGTTTGTACAGATATTTAAAAGATATTAACAACTATATGTTAATATAGAGGGTATGTTGTCATCCTATATAGGGTACACTCTAAACTTGATATCCTAAAAGGTGTCAATTTATTTTTCGAGTTAATCAGTAGCTTTTTTATTGATCGAGATTATCAAGAAGAATATATAGATAAGATAGAATTATTACAGAAAATAAAATTTTGAAAATTATAATATAAAACCATTGGGTATAATTCACGAGTTCCTTTTGTCATTACTTACATCCTTACCGTTACATACGGTGTGTGCCTCAAATAATTCGTTAAAGTTTTTAAATTTTAAAATCATCTCCGTAGTAAAAAAAAGCTTTTCTAAAACCACCTGTAGTAAAAACAACAACCTCAAAATTAAAAAAAAACATATACTATTAGCAATATCAGAAGATGAACATCCTATAAAATAAATAAGTAGTGTAATTTATACAAAGAGCTGTAAGACATTACTATTTATGTAATAATTTTCAAATAACAGAACTTTTAAAGTGCAATTTTAAAATATTAGATGATTAAACAGAGATAAATGTGCAACCGAGGACTGTATATTATGATATCTAATCATATATGTAAAATGTGATTAATTGTACAAAAGCATTCGAAACTAAGCATTCTATCGAACTATTGACCATAAATCCGACATTTGGATGACCAAACGCGGAAAAACTTTCAAACACTTTTATCATCAACTAGGCAGGCGACGGTGAAAATAACTGATAAATAACCCTCCAAGATATACCAACTCACATTGATCTAAAGATGATCGACTGTTCCGGGAAGATTACTTTTTGTCTTTTTTTACAAACTCGTAGACCGACCGACATCATTGTGACTTTCAGTATTTTCCCAATCCGCTTAATAATTTCTTTTGTAATACACCCCCAGTCATTAATAACGCCGCCCCCTATTTTTTAGTTAGTTTTTTCAATTTTTTTTTATTGTTCTAATATTTATTTTAATTAAATAAGACTTATGTCTTATATCAATCAACAAGTGGTGGCCCTGAAAAGGGCCGTTTTTTGTTCTTAAAAAGGGAATGGGGGAAAATGACTTAATGGCCAAAAGAGCCACCTTTAGCTGCAATCACTTCTTCAAGTCTTCGAGGCATTGAATCAATGATGTTGTTCATCAGATCTTGAGGAATGTCCTCCCATACTCGCTGAGTGGCAGCCCAAATACCATGAAGGCCTTCAACAACCATGCCATCAATTTCCCATATTGGACGAGACCACAAATTCTCAATTGGATTGAGGTCAGGAGATTGTGGGGGCCAAGGAATGGTATTGACATTGTTCTTTTGCAGAAAGTTGGTTGTTAATCTTGCAGAGTGACAAGTCACTTAACATTCACCCCTATCAGCTAACCAATAAAAGTCAATCAATTTCATACAATGGTGATGAAAGGGAAGGCGTTTGAGATTTAATTCATCCGATTTATGTGATTGCCTTGCCTTTGCGCACATGGCCTGCCATGAGCAGCATACAGAAGGCCTTATTGTGATATCGATGTCTTATTTGCTAAGCAAAGTCATTATAGGGTATGTAAATATTGCTATGATACGCAGTTATTGCGTGTCTCATGACCAACGTTGAGAAGTCCAACAAATTGCATAATATGCTTCCCTATGTGACTAAAATTGATTTATTACATAGATGAGTATAAGCACATGGTTGAAGTTAAAAATATAAAAAATATATTGAACAAAACATATTTTGAGAACATGGTCAGGTTGGTTAATACAAGATATATGTAATATTTAAATTAAATTCACAAATTATATATATTATGACAACAAAAATAAAGAAGTTGAAAAAACTAAAAAAAACTATAAAAAAATAGGGGTTATTAAATAAAATAAATAAATTTAATAATAATATTGATAATAAAGTTAATAAATAAAATAGGTTATTAATGACTGGGGTTGTATAAGTACATCTGCCATGTAGGCCTACCACCTATAGTATGAGAAATACGAATGTGACTGTGCGGTATAAATAACTCGTAAACAATTATATTTCTATGTTATACTAATTATTTTATGCTAAACAATGTATGCGACACTTTTTAATGGATCCATTTTTATGTTCTGAATTATTGAACTCAGCGATACAAATTTAACGAAATATGGACATTAATTAAAATATCACGTATTGGCCTTTTTGACACACCCTTTGGCACGAAGTAGTATAAATACACCTGATGGATCTTATCTCTAACCCTATAGGGCTAAGCCATTATTTGAAAAGCAAAACAGTGACTTTTAAAATGTTATGTTTTATATATATCATACCTTGCTTGATTGAATGAAACAAGTGATGCTTATATATGATTCGAGTATCGGTCATAAATTTAAACAAGTTATATCGTTTATATCTATGGTATCGGTTTATCTATGTTTATATCTATGGATTACAAATCTTCCATTAACCCAACTTGAGCTTGGCATATATCTATATTTAATAAAACTTAGCAATATGTGGTTTATACTACTTTATATTTGGACAACAGCATTTTTTAATAAATATTATTTGTGCAGTATAAACTGGATAAGCAGTATCGAGCGTTAATTTGTCTATTTATGATGCACAAAACTTTAAAATAATATGAATTTATAGAACTGCAACTAAATATACATATTTATCCTATCTAAATATTTAAAATAAATTTAAACCACTGTCAAAATTTTCAAATACTAAAATTTTTAAGTTCTAGCCGTTATTTATTACTAGTTATTTATAATTTTTTTAGAAATGTTTAAAGTTTGTATAATTTTATATATGTATAAATATAATATACTAGTAATTTGCACATCGCTTATTTTTGAAGTAATTTATTTCAAAAAACGATATAATAGTAATTTGGTCGCTAATTAAAACTTATAAACCTTCGCACATCTATTTGTACATCTTCCTTCAGTTGGTGCGGCCAGACGATCGATGGTTAATCTTGAATGGAGGTATAAACCGCAGCAATTATAACATAATTTATTTAATCAGCCAATATATTAAAAAAGTGTGTTTGGTCGATGTAGTGTAAAAATCACTTGTAAATAATATGTTAGATAAGAAATCATTTTCTTTTGTCATTATGATTTTTTCAAAATTCTTATGTCAAAAAGTGTGTAGTTTAAGATTACTGTGTAAATCTGTTACTTTATTGATCTATTAAATTAGAAATAGTATAAAATATGAAACAGTTTAAAAACTTTTCTGTAAACGAGTGCTTGTCATGCAAATGTTTAACCTGGTAACGTTTTTTTTAAATATAAATATTTCACATAAAAATTAATTTAAATTTTCAATTTAAAATTATATAACAAAAAGGCTTTATTTTGTGATAATAAAACATGTGTATTTCCTTTCTATGTTGCTCTCAAATGATCTTTAATATCGACCTACCATCATGTATATCAAGTTTATGTTAGAATAAATATTAATTGATTAGTTAAATTATATTAAATAATTGTTAGAAGGTAGTCTTCTTTATATATCATTAATCGTTACAATTATTTCTTTTAATGCAGGCATTCGTTTCCTAATCGTTTCGGTTTGAAAGAAACATCCAGCAAGACGCAGCTGAATTTTTAGAACTGAGTGTGCAACCATTGCTGAATTAGGAATATAACATATCATGACTATATGATCTAAATTTGCTCATATACTATTGTATAGGTTCCATTATAAGTATAGGTTTTATTTTCACAGTAACTAAAGATGGAATGTAAGATAATATAGTGTGTTTTATTTATTCATAAATAGAATTACTTTTGATATTCCCATTAATATAAAAGAATATTTCTGAGTATAATTTGGCAACATCAAATCCCTTTTTCCAGTAAAACCTAATCTAACAAATTATGTCCAGGAATGTCATGTTAAAACAGAAATAATGAAGTCAATTCCGACAAGTACCTACCATATGTCCGAATTGTAGGTTTGTAAATGTGAGTATAAAATTATGTTTTATTTCAATATGTTTTACTTATCTCAAACAGTGGAATAAAAACAAATCCACTCAAATAATATAAATACATTTTTATTCAGTCAATAATTTCATATCAATTTATCAATAATTTTAACAATTATTCAGCTGTTTCTGTTGTCAGTTATTGTTTACTAGATTTTACAAATGTTATTTATATTGTAAAATTTTATTGTACTAAGTATCTCCTCGAAATAATGCCTCATTAT
Source organism: Coelogynopora nodosa (assembly GCA_034780555.1). Taxonomy (NCBI): domain Eukaryota; kingdom Metazoa; phylum Platyhelminthes; order Proseriata; family Coelogynoporidae; genus Coelogynopora; species Coelogynopora nodosa. The sequence continues at coordinate 9,926 of JAUZND010021162.1, read as the reverse complement.
ACTTATGCGGGACCTTTACTTAAACACATATGCTTAACAACCCAACTAGCATTTAACATTAAGTTAAACATTAAACAAACATTTCATTACGTTTGTTTTGAGACTATTATAAACGTTATTTAAAGGTTAACTTATAACATATATTTAACGTTTATATGTAACGTTTAAATATAACGTTTATATATATATTGTAACGTTTAAATATAACGTTTATATATATATTGTAACGTTTAAATATAACGTTTATATATAACGTTTAAATATAACTTTTAAATATAACGTTTAAATATAAGTTTTTTTCGAAACGTTTAAATATAAGTTTTTTTCGAAACGTTAATATACTAACGTTATATAACCGTTATAACGTTTAATTAACGTTTAAAACATTCTCAAAAAAAACATAACACATATGTTTTACATACGTTAGTATGCTAAGGGGGCATGAACCTGTTATATGTGATACGTAAATATGGCATTGATAATATGTTATTTTTATAGATATGTACATTTTCACAATATACATTGCATTTTGTAGGATTACAATCATTAAAAATAATATTAAAAAAAAAAGATTTTTAGCAAACATGTTGAACCCAACATGATGAGTATTATATTTCTATATTATAATCTCATTAAAGTTACAAGTTTTCATTGTTTCCCATTAGGAAATAATTGAGGTTGACAGTGAGGTTGACAATTGAGGCCGCCCCTGGACCATTTTCGTGTAGAAACACTCATATTTGATCAATGTCACCGCTTTGCAAAAACATGAGTATATACATATTCATTACATATTAATAGTATATTATATTAGTTCTTTAAATGTAACTGTTGCACATTGGATAACTGAATGATTATGATTAATATGTCAATAATAGGTATATCAAAACTTTTTTAAATTTATTATACAGCATTAATTAATAATACTGTAACAAACTATACAATCCATGAAGTGCATTTAAGTACAATATTATCATTTGATTGTTCCAGTTTGAACTTCACAATGTACCTAGTGCGGCCAACAAGGGGCATTAGCGACAACCGACGCGCATTTACAATGTCCCCAAATTCTAATCGCCATAATTGACCGCGGGGTGCGGGAAACCAGATGGTCGAATCAACCTCTCCTCCACTGACATTCAAGGAAACGTTTTTTTTGCGGAAGAAAATGTGTTCCCATTTCCATTGTTTGCCATCAAGGCCATTGGAGGAGAAGCGACCACTGTGAGATATCCTTTCAATTTTTTAAACTCTAGTATCTTAATGTTTGTAAAAAGTATTTTTATCGATTGCTAATAACGACTTCATAGGGTAATACGATTCGTTATAAAATAATATAAATTATTAACATTTATAAGTATTCAAAAATAGATTTTACTTTTCATATATGTATATTTTATATATGTAATAAAAATTAAGTTATAAATGTACAATCTTCGAGCAGTTTCTTTTAGATCTATATTCTATAAATTGTAAAACTGTTATTTAGATAATATAATAAAAATGATAAATATATAATTATGTTGCTATATTCTACATGTAGCAATATCATATGTAATTAATACTATTATTACAATAAATACCATTAATGACGCTGAGTGTCCAAAGTCCCGCACCATTGTTTTGTCAACTTTTCTTCCCTTTCGTCTCCAATCCACATGTTTGATTACCATCTTATCACTCCATGCAGGCCTGTTTTACATAGAGTACAAGCTATGTTTGGATTGAACATTTTTAAAATTAATATTTGTTGTTTGATGAAAGTCTAAAGTCTAAAGAGTTTAAACGATTAGTATAAGTAAACGTTTTTAATATATATATATAATACAGTTTGCTGTTTTTTCCTTGTAATTTATTTAACAATACTTAATTTTTAAAACGCAAGTGTAAACCCACCTGGGCCATGAAGGTAAGTAATTATTTTAATGATAAAAATGTAACATATTATTTTTGCCCAAATTTTCGTTAAGAAGAATGTTTTTAACATTGTAATGATCTGGTGTAGTAGTACTTTTCAAAGCTACTCTTTACATTCAACTTTACTCAATATATACAGATCAAATAAAATTTATTTTCAGGTGTTGATCTTGATTCATCAGTTGAATCAATCCCTCCATTGGTCGAGCGTTTATGTGTCCCACAAGGTAAATATACATTTGTAAATTACCGTTTAAAAAACCCGTTGTTTTCGCTTTAATAATAATGAACAACATATATTTAATCTGCATCAACATTGCATCAAGAACGAGGTCAAAGAAGACGTCGAGGTCTAGAGCGAGGTCGATGTCAGTTATGGGCGGTAAGGAGGTGATGGCCACATATAAAAAATACTTCCAAATTTTTTATTTTTCAACTTTCACATAAAATAAGTTTTAAGCCTATAAAAATGATCGACTAACATTATATTTAACTTATCTTTGATACGAAATCATGATAACTAATGTTGATCCTAATCAAGGGATCAACACGAAAGCAGATAAATAATATTTTCGTTATCCAATTGACCAACACACAATTTATAGCTAAAATCTAATCCCTTCATTAGCATGTGCTTAAACTAATTTTTTCTGGCTTCGGTTAATAATTAGAGTTCGAATTTCTCAGTCTCCCTAATTCAATTTTAAAATATATTGAAATACGACTTGTATAATTACTTAAAATGAGGATCAATTATACTATATATTAACCTTACATTTTGACTGATAATGGTTTTGATGTTACAATTTTCAGCCAATAATAGTAGCTTAGCTACTTTCGTTTTCTCTTATAAATAAATTTGTAAACGATAACACTTCCTGTGGACTTCATGAAATATCTTAATTGTCGTAGTAGCCATTCATTATCCTCTTTTTTAAGTGTAGAAATAATAAAATAAAAATATTATCATCAATTAATTATGTTAAAAATTATTATTGATATTAAGTTACTGCCCATACAATAACTAAAGTAACTACCATATATGCTATAACATTAAAAATTGTAAAATCACTTTTATACATTGTACTTACTGACTATTTATATCATTTACCGATTAAAGCATCATTTCAGAGAAATTTTAGTATATATGCATATTCTAAACTTAAGGAAATATTATTGTATATATCTGTACAATTGCTAAGCCTAGACTCAGTCTTGTAAAGGAATAAACTTTACAATTTTTAAATGTCTATATGGATAAGCTAACTACTTAGAAACAATGACTTAAAAAGAATTAATACAAATGCATTATTAAACAATACAATCTATTATATGAATAACATACGTATATCTGAACAAAAAACGGATAGAATTTAAAAAAATAGGTTACAAATAATAAGTTGTATTTCTGTGTATATTTGGCATTCTTAAACATTCAGCAATAAAGTTAATCCTTCCATCATATCGGGCAGAAAAAGGATAGGATCTCTTCGGTTTTTTTACCAAATATAAAACTAGACACAGTGTGAAAATATGAAATATTTTGGTTTAATAGAATTTAATACATGAAATGTTTTAAAATTCGTTTTCTTAAATTTCGTTTAATTTCAAGGGACAAAAAGGTAATTCCAGAGAGCAACTAAATATTGATTTCTTAAAAGCAGACGAAATTAAATCAAACATACATATAACAAGAATAACAAAATTGAAGAAATAAAAACCTCACAATAGTCTAAAACGTACAAACTACGGAAACGTACTTTAGTTCGATGAAAATGTCACTCACACAATGTGGGAAAATGAAGCTTAAAGTATATGAAATATTTACAATTACTGTCTTAATTATATAAACAATTAATAAGTAAAACTTTGTTAAAAAATAACTTTAGATTACATGAAATAGACTCTATTGCTGTGTTGTAATGTAGGTAGTTTTCATGAATTTTACTATAACACTAGAAAATGGTTAATACATGACAGGTGATATTATCTGACTCCTCTAATGGATTGCTCTTTCACTATTCATTATTTGAATAACAAAAAAGTCATCCAAGTATTCAGATTTTACTATTAATACAATTCTCTAGTTTTTAAAACTAGAAGTCAGCATCACGTGTGCTGTTTTGTATTCTCCCTTAATTTATACTAGGGCCTATCTATTAGAAAAACGCATTTAAATTAAAAATTATTAGCATCAGAAAATCTCCAAACTCAATATTTAACTATACGTAAAACTCAATTGTAGTTTGTCTGTTGTTAATTTTTGAGTTAACATCTTTCGTAGTTGAATGTTTTAGTCTAAAAATTAAAAATATACCACTACTAATTTATTATCATATATAAGATTATGGCATACTATAGATATGGTTCCCACTGGGTGCTTATTTTTAAGAAGGTAATTGAAAAGTGGTTGAATGTGAGAAGAGTGCTGGAAAAATATACTTAAATTTTTTTTTTTACAAAAACAAAATATTCATATAATTTTCTTTACTGAATAACCATTTTAAAAGTGTTACCTGAAAAAATTAGGCTGCGCGTATTTATTTGTGTACTACTTATATTTCTATTAATTTTGTATAATATTTTTCTATTGCTGACAAAATATAGTGATATGTGGTTTATGGAAGTGAGTCTTAAAGTTGCCGACAAATTAAATCAATAGTGCTTAATTTTTATAAAATGTCTTAAAAATATATCTAATATCTATAAAAATAAAAATATTATTAAAAATAAAAATATTATTAAAAATAAATTAATAATTTATTACAAAATTAACAATAAACATATTTTTTAAATACAATTTAAGAATATCTTTAATATATAAAAATATTAATGTCTTTCCAGTTTAACAAAAAAAAACCATAATAACTATATGGTAGTATTAATGATTTATATGGTATTATATATATTCGTATTTATTATTAACTAATATTATTCTCCTTAAACACAATTTAAATTTGAATTTCAGTATGAAACGTATTTGTTTGTCTAAATAAATTTTCTACTTTATATAGATTGTCAGAAGGAGCGGGTGAGTATAAGTGACACTCATATAAATGGACAAAAAGGTGTACTATATCTTTCTATGGTTATACATCAGAGAAACCCTATTTTATGTAAATAGGTTAAAAAAATGTAAAGTGTGTACATGTTATACATTTAACATTGTAACATTCCGAAAAAAATTTATTATTGAAAGTAATTGTATTATAATATACGGGTTATAAATAATCACTGTTTCACTTAACATGATATCGAACATATTTAATCTGAACAATTTTACTATTATAGTTTTGCATTAGTTACCCATTTTGAATGCAATTTAAAATCCTTAGTTGAAATTTAATTGTTACGAATCATCGTAAATTGAGGTCATATATATACATAGTGTGCACGCAAACAAATGTTAATTAGACAACAATGTATATGAATATGCAATAATGTGTGCCCAATAAATAATCTGTTCTCATTGTATAAGCTAATTGGATGATCGCAAGTTAACATAAACAATTATTCTGCGCAATTATATGTATATGCAGCCACGAAACTATATATGTCTCCGGTGGTACATTATGGGCTGTTATAACCAGTGTGTCGACATGTGCAACATATTGGCAAAGTGGGTATGCTACGGTACGTGTTAACGGACAATGCAGGGGACAGTTGGAATACCGTTTATTTTGCTCAACGGTCTCTTTTTCCTGTGCTTACACATCAGCGTTTCCCAGGATTTAAGTGGAGAGTGCGAATATTCAGGACTGCAAAATGAAACGGTCACATTCAAGTCGAAGAACTTAGCAGTTGAGGAGCTTCATTGCTCGATTACTCTCATGGTTCGTTGTAAATTTTTAAAACTTTTTTGTCTTCTTTTTTGTTAAGTTATATATAATCCGTTTATACCGGATTCGGTTATAAACGGCTATATTGCGGCTATATGGTGGACTTGTTTCATGTACAACTTTAAATTAATGTGTGTTTTATATATTATATTTCGATTATCCTTGTTAAGAGGATTATCGGATTATAAAATTTCTGTCATTAAGTACAGTAAGTATTTTTATAAAATAAAGATTATGCTCATTGCGGATTACATTCAAAACTGTAGGTAATAGAATAATTTGTAGTATAATTAAGGGAAAATTAACTGCTGATATTTTTTAGTATTAAAATAGTAGAAAACTGAAGAATTAAAAAATATATATTGTTTGGTTGTGCATCGTTTGGACCGATGGGCTCTATTAATGGTATATGATATATGTTCTATAATGTTTTAAGATGTTATAAGATGCCATGTAAAATATAATATCCAATATTTTTAAGATGTCTAAAAATGTACTGTTTCGTCAAATTAAAATTAATTTAAACATACATACATTTGTGGCATACTATAATATATAATTAGGTAAGTACATACATGATCCTCTTTTAATTTTGCTTCTAAAATAATAAAATAATAATAATAAATGCATTTAACCACAAAAGCTGTACGATGTACACTCAGAGTGGGTCCAGTGTACGTCCAATGAAAAATATAAAAATATATCGACATGTAATATATTTTTAAGGCGGTAGTTTTGGTCAAAAGTTTGTAATAATTACAAATTATAATAATTACAGATAAACAAATTATAATAATTTAAGCTACTGAAAAAGATATACCGATACATTACATATGCACATACTATATAAATGTATGTATACATTTGTTGATATATATTTAGTTTATATATTTGTTTGTTATATATTTGTTTGTTATATATTTGTATATATTTATATATATATTTGTTTATATATATTTATATATATTATTATATATATAGATTTGTTTAAAATAAAATTATGTGACTATATTTTTATTATAGCTAGGCTCTTGTGTATATTTAGAGGATTTAAAAAAACAATAATCGTAAACACATGTAATTATTTTAATAACTGTCAGATAATCTCGAATAATTTTGTGTGACGAATTTATAAATTTGGTTAAATACAATTTTTTCACCGTTAATTTAGTGGTTTTACTAGATATTACATTTTATGATTAAAATAGACTGGCAAAGTAGACCGCAATATTCTACAATGCAACAAAAAATTGATTATATTTCTTAATAGACAAGACAATCACATGAATTTTAACACAAAAAAGACTCAAGAGTTGAGAATTTCATTCTCGACCGGAGCACAAGGTTAGCCGAACATACATGTAGACAACACTATTATCCAACCCATCAAATAAACAAAGATCCTTAGGTTTATAATCAACGATACACTCACTTGGTAGGATCACGTTGATTTATTCTCAAATAAATGCGTCAAATGAAATCGTCGACGTGTACAAGGCCATTATTAGGTCTGTATTGGAATATGAGCCCCAGTATGGCACTGTGGAATCACTCAGGCTCAAAGCGCCACCTTGGAAAATTTAAAAAAAGGGCTCTTTCAACTATCTCTCTCGACGTCAGTTACGCTGAAGCTCTGAAGAACCACGGTATTTCAACTTTAGCCTATCGTAGAGAGACTCTCGCAACCACATTTTTCAAACACATAGTGGACCGCAACGAGAAACCGGACATCCTTTAGCTATACCACGCCACACTACAGAACTCAAAAAAACACCGTCAATATAAATTCAAGGCACACACAGCCCATTATCAGAAGAGCTTCATTCCATCAGAGGCCGGAAATATTAACTTTGTTTTAACTTTCTAATTTCGTCTTGTACACGAGTTTCGCTTATTGTAATATGTCCTTTTATTTTTTTAATCTTTTTGATTGTAAAGTGACACTCAAACCCTTGGGTTTTCGTTAATTCCCAAATATATATCTTAACTTATCTAAACGATCCTACATTTTGTCTTTGGAGTCGCGTATTTATTTTCTTGTTTTAAAAATATTGTCCTGTACCGTTATATATATTATCAATTGTTTATAGTTTTGCTGTGTTTTTGTTTGATATGTTGTTAATAATATATTAAAGAAAATATTGTAAAGTTGTTGGTGCAGTTTTGGTGGTTTTTTATTAGGACACATAATATTCTTACATCTGTATATGTTACTGTATATTATATCTATATATATTGTATATGCATAAAATGAATATAAACCCTACTCTACTTTCAGAACAATAATATGTTTGCAAGTTTAAAAGTCAATAGCAAACCCCGATTGTTTGGTCAAGATCGGATAAAAATCTTCGCAGGATATATCGATCAAAATGGACCCCAATCAATAACATTCAGTGCGAATTTTACAAATAGTATAAAAGGTAAATAATGACAAACTATTTTCTGCAGGATGGGTCAAATTAATTATCTATTATTTGTTAACAATTCCTGAATATAGTATGATTAAATTTGTAAGTGTAAATTCCAATTATAAAAATTACAGGTGTCTATTTTTTTAATTATTCTCAGTAATTAATTTTTTAATAAGCACTCCATGCTTGCTCTATTTGAAGCAATAAAATGTGTGTTTTAAAACAGAAACTTCTACTTTCACTTTTGGAAGCAGTTCAATAATGTTTTTTTAAAAATATATAATATGAGTATTAACTTATGAACTTTATTAAATGCACCACATAAAGAATATTTATATTCAATAAGTTAACTACAGAGTCTTATTTAACACAGATGATATAAGTTGTTTTCACTATTCAAATGCGTGCTAATTCAGGGCAATATTTACTTAAACGAACACTTTTATTGCTAGTTGTGACTGTATGCGGACTTGAAAGTTATAATGCATAGAGAGGCCTTAAAGTAATATATTTGTATTTGTTAATTTTGTTGGCAGTTTTCCGTGAACTACAACCCACCCATATTAATTATATGCAAATTGGTTAGCTGATGTACATATAGTTTACTGATGCATTCTTATTTATAGTTATATATACTAGTTGACGAGGATACCCACTTTGAAAAATCATTTATTATTGAATTATCATCTGACATTAATTTAACTATATGTCAATTAAAGTCAATAAATTAATAGAATATTCTAAAAAAATGTATATATATATAGTTTAGATATCATTTTATTAAAAAAATATTACAAAATTAATTTGGATGTTTACGGACAAAAAAGCTTCATCAAACCGACAGCCTCGGACATAGTCCGTAGCTTTCTGAGACAAATGAATAAAATATGTATACAAATTTATAAAGTATTGAGACAATGTGACAGCATTTGTACAATATGATAACAGGTCACTGTTTTGGAATGTCAAAAAATTATTATTGTTTCTTTCTGTAGAGTTTGCAGGAGCACAACTCAACACAGTTAAGAATATATTGTTATTAATGATACTATATGTATCAATATGGTGTATATATAGTGTAATAAATGCAATTATTTAAATAATGACTTCATTGAGCAATTCGCTTACATTCTAATTTGATTGATTATATTCTCACGTCACGAATTTCGAAACAAAATCTGACATATGACTAGTTTTCTTTTTCACTCGATTTCTGTGTTACAATATATTAGAATATTCTCGTTTTATCGATTGAAATGTAGATATCCTAAAATATTTTAAATACTAGTCAAATTGGTATTTAATTAAATATTCCGAATATTACTTTTTTCTTTAATGATATAAAAATCGATACCTGTTAACTATATCTGATCACGTTAAAAATCGATATTTTGGATAATTACAATAATTCCTTAATTCATCTATTTAATCAATATTAAAATAATATAATCTCAAAATGGCTAATTAATATTGATTCAGCTTCCAACATTTACTTCTTATTAATTATAATAGATTATTCAATAACTCAATGATAAACCAAAAATAATATGTTAATGATTTATGATAATACAAAAATATGCGTAAAAATTAGGCACTCCGCATAAAAACGGTGAAAAATAAACAGGAATTAAAATTTTAATAATTTCGTTTTTAAAATTAATCTTTTAAAAAAAGGAACTCGCAGATACATTTATTATTATACTATTTATGCAAATATTTATTATTATTTATTATTTACTATTTATTTATTATTATA
>JAUZND010021151.1:0-25473 GCA_034780555.1 Coelogynopora nodosa | reverse complement strand
ACATTGATCGCAATGAAAGTTATTTCGAATAAGTCCCATTCTAGCACAAAATAACACCCACTCACGCTTTTCACGAATCTCAAACAAAGTCTGGCGTGTAAAGTCCATATTTCGTAGCTCAGCATTTCCCAAAACATTATCAACGATAAAATTCGGCGCACGAGGTCTACCTGCCATCTTTAATTTTAAATTGGCGCTTAACTTTGCGGAAATAATTTTTTAAAATTTACCGCGCTAAAGTACAGGATTACCCAAAAAAGTCATACATTTGTTTCATAATCTTTAGTATTATATGTTTATTACTAAAAATAACTTTAAAAATTTAAACAAGTAAAACTATCAAATATATTTGAATGTCTGGAAAGTTTTATACAAATGTCACTATGTTGGTTGCAGTGACGTGATATTTAATTATTTTTATGCATAGTAGATAAGTTCATTTCCCTGAATTTTCCGCTCATTTGGATCAAATATAAAAAAGGATAATTTTTATTTTCACTAAATATCTTCAAAAGAATTTAGTTATTACGAGTGACATTCATTAGTGACAATAGACAACTTATGATGACGCAAATGTTTTTACAAATCGTGACCAATTAAACTATTTGTATTTTGGAATGCTGCAATCTTTCATTTTCAACATTAGAAAACTTTTCACCTTCACACCCCTTTGATATTTCTTCTGTTGACATTTGTAAAACAAAAATCAGGGTGACACTATGTATCAAATTATGAACATTTTATGTGAAAAGTATTACATGTATTAAAAAGATAGACCATATACTATGAAACATCGTTGTAATTTCAAATTTAATGATTAAATAATTCTGCATTTTGTGGTAGTTATTGGTTATTCTAGTTTATATATACAGTATATATATATATATACAGTGAGAGAGAGGGAGAGCGTGGCCTAAAAAGTCACTCGACAGTAAAGAAAAGTAAATGCAATAACAAATATAAGTTGCATAAAGAAATATGGTTTAATATAATGACAGTGTGTTGCGCATTACATGTTATGTATATACTTTATTTGTCGTGTTCAAATTGAGGTCTATCGACTTATACGTTTACAATATACTTGAATTATGATCCTAACATCTAATGCTGCATATAGAATAAAGAATGTTATATGATACAATTGTTTAGAATATGTTTTTTTGATTATAATTCATATCATATACACCAGATGCGTGTCAATTATTTCTCTTGTTCAATATGAAAATTATCCTCATTTGAATAATAGTATTGTATGTTCCTATGAGGCATCATTCAAGCTCAACAGAACCCTGAACGGACATAATTGTGCTCATTATGCCGAGCAGAAAAACATAATACTAATACGTACGTGAGACAACTCAATGAGCCTGCCTGGACCGAATGATTGAGCTATTACTGGGACGTTTACTTCTTTGATAGTAGAACAGTCAATAGCCAACAATACTGTCAAATATTGAAAATGTATAGCCTTCTACAATTGCAACATCGATGATTGGAATCAATGATGTGAGCCTCTTGCTCTTCTAATAATTCTCTTAGATGTTTTTACGTGTGAGCCACTCTTAAGGATTGAGTGTAAAAAAAGACCCAAGCACCATATTTGAAGCACATGCAGTTAATCAGCACGAGTTTTAATTATAAAAAAAACAAAACAAACTTCATTGTGATGCTTGTATTTCTGTTATTTCTAGAATGCAACATGTTTTAGAAGTTGATTTATTGTATGGTAGCCTACGGTTGGTTATTAAAATATGGGTGCATCTAATAACGCAATCGTTTTGAACCCACCATCTATAAAACACCTGTCCTAATAATAAACATTTAACTAACATTGTGATGGTCGATCCTTTGTATTAATCAAATATGCTTCTTAGTGTCCTTTACTGCATAAGTGCTTAAACATAGTTTTTTACTTATATATGGACATATTTTGTTATTCGGATATCCTGCAAATATAATACATTAAACTTAATAAATTTTGGTTAATTAAATTTTTGTCAAAATACAAACATAAATTACATTAATTTTGTTAATAATGAAATATATATATATATATACTTTAAAAACAATTACATGTATATGAAAAAGCAATATTCCAGTGCACATACAATGTATATGATATGTGTAAGACCATTTCAAATATTTAACGATCTATGACTTTATATTTTACATAATAGATATCTGTATTATATCATAATCGATATCTGTATTATATCATAATCGATATATGTATTATATCATAATCGATATCTGTATTATATCATAATCGATATCTGTATTATATCATAATCGATATCTGTATTATATGTAATTGTTCTTAACAAACTGTTTTAAATATTTTTTAATTTGTCAATTTTGCCTCATACGTACGTCACTTTTGTGAGGACAATATATATATATGTGAACATTGAATTCATATCGACTGCTAATTAACTTTACAGATAATAATACTTTCAAATTATTTTAAAATTATAGAATAATAATTCAAATATAAGTTTTTTATTTCTCAAGAGCAGCGCTTTATTTTCCGAAACCAATGTTTTACACAAACTTTGTAAACACAAATAATGTAATGGTAATAGATTTTTCAAATCTATGTATGTATATATGAAGTCAAGACTTGTTGAACATAACAATATTTATAGAATAAATAGAAATCAGTCCATATATACTGACCGTTAATCTGGAATATTCTCGAAGCTTCAACAAGTGTTCACCCGAATTGGCATCTAACGATGTGGACACATTTGCTGTGATGAATGTCCGAACTATCGCAATATTTGACCAAGCAGGAATGCTGTTGGTAAGTTGTTGTGGACTAATCCCCCCCGGGTTCACAAGTGTCCAAAAGTGATCGAAACGAAGTGTGTTAGTCGTGTTAGCCTGGCAACAAAAAACATTATGTAAAATAAAATAAACGCATTCACCACATAGAATGCCAATAACAAATAATGCTAAAGGAAGAAATAAAACATATCAGAATTATACAAAGTATATTTGGAAATAATTCTATAAAACTTGGCTAAATTAATAATGTGGCCCACGTGAACACTTAATATAATCAAATGTTGGTACTTTTATAAATTCTACCTTAAGACATCTATTGGAAATAGTAATTTGTATTTCGGTGACAATGAAAGAAATCACAGAAGGTGTGTAACGAAGAAAGGGCATAGCCGTATGCATTCGATATATGCTATCTATATATTAGAAAATTCTCGTATTCGTGTAAATACAATTGAAATAACACCAAACGTTAATTAATTTTTAATTAACATAATTGTGTTACATCCACAACAAAACAGTCATGCAATGGAGTAGTTATTGAAAACTATAATAAAAGCTAAACAAATATTTTGTTTAATTGTTATCAATGTTAATTGTTTTGATAATTGATGGTCAAAATTATTAATTTTCACATAAATGTTTGAGTTTCAAAGAGCAAACAAATATAGATAAAGCAGGAAACCTCCATAATGGACAGGTTTACATACATTTAATATGAATTTATTAATAAACAGATGGTTCAAAGTAGAAAATATACAATAGACATCATTGATTTAATGTCTAAATTTATCTGATAATAAAAATAATTATAACTTCGGTATACTACGTATTGCACCTTATTGCACCTTATTGCACCTTATTGCACCTTATTGCATCTTATTGCAACTTATTTCAACTTATTTTATCTTATTGCACCTTATTTCAACTTATTTTATCTTATTGCACCTTATTTCAACTTATGTTATCTTATTGCAACTTATTTCAACTTATTGCAACTTATTACATCTTATTGCACCTTATTGCACCTTATTGCATATTATTGCACCTTATTACATCTTATTGCACCTTATTACATCTTATTGCACCTTATTGCACCTTACTGCACCTTATTGCAACTTATTGCATCTTATTTTATCTTATTGCACCTTACTGCACCTTATTACATCTTATTGCACCTTATTGCAACTTATTGCATATTATTGCAACTTATTGTACCTTATTGCATCTTATTGCAACTTATTTCAACTTATTTTAACTTATTGCACCTTACTCCACCTTACTGCACCTTACTGCACCTTATTGCACCTTATTGCACATTATTGCACCTTATTGCACCTTATTGCACCTTATTGCACCTTATTGCACCTTATTGCACCTTATTGCACCTTATTGCAACCTATTGCAACTTAGTATAACTTAGTGTAACTAATTATTTCACCGCAGTGTCTTATATATTCTGTTTTATTTCGCTTATTATGTTTATAGTTTTTAATTAGCACACAATAAATTGAAAGGGTTTATCAAAAATAAAATTTCTAAACGAGTTGTACGTATTTTTTTATTTATTCTTAAGCTGTTAACGTCATATTACTGTATGGAAAATGCTCGATTTAATTGTATTTATAACAGTTAATTATTTATTTAATTAATTATTTATATTAAGCTTAGAAGAATCTTCACTAGGGCCAAAAGTACTGAATCTGTCATTGTTAGTGAATAAACTCAGTTATATTTAATCGAATGTTTTTCTCTTGAAAAGCGATACTGCTTCTGTCCAATTCTGTCCAATTCTCTCGTACATGCATTAGCGCTGCATGCGTGACTGAATTATATGTTCTGTAATTTTAACAAACATTTATGTTATAATCTATTGTATTATCACATATTTCGATACTCATTTATATTTAGAATTTTTAGACATATTTGAAACACCTATGTACTACTCCTTCAAATTGTTCCTCAGCTCACTGGTGTTCAAGTGAGGTTTCTAAATTCTGCCCCATTTATATTAAAAAAGATAAAGGCCTCTACTTTGAAATAAACTATTTCAATTCATTGTATAATTACGGCTTCAATTCAATAGCTTTATTGACCAAATTTCTAATATATTGATTGATTTGTAGGGGTATTGTGATTGTTAAATACGAAGAGTATTCTGAACTATAAGTAAAAATATAATTTCTAAAAACTAAATTAAAAATTATCTATTTTCTCCAATAATGACGTATCATCACGGAAAGTATTGAAAAATAATGAAAAGTTTACCATAAGCAGTTATGGAGATACAATCGCAATAAAACAATAAACTAAAGTCAATAAATCTTTCCACTAATTAAATATAGCACAATGTATTTGTATATCTGTCTTAATGGTGTTATTTCATGGTGATGTATCTATTGTATTCAAATGTCTTCAATTGTCCTTTTTGGGGAATGTATTTTAACACATAATCATAGAAAAGAGCATTTGAAGCCATACTTAACCTTTAAGGACAATACTGGAAGGTTTTGCTTTAATGATAAATACATCGCCATACTATTAGTGAAGAAGTAATAACGTTTTTATGTATGTACCCAATTGGTGCCATACTTAATTGATTTTATATGCCCAATATTTAATTGTCATAAATTAATTTAGTCGATAAATCCTTATTTCAGGTAAAAAACATGTGCTTAACATATTGAGTAAAGTACTGTTGGCACTTTTGTCATTTGATTTATAGATGTGATTTTAAATATTATGTTATCGCGGGAACTAACTAAACTGTGAGTATGTACTGTTTTTTTGTGAAAACAGATTTAATAAAAATTTAAGACAAACTTAAGACAAACTTAAGACAGACTTAATACAGACTTAAAACAAATTGAAGACAGACTTAAGACATACATCAAATAATCCGATATCTTGAAAACTAGATTTAAAATATTACCATTAACATTACATAACAAGGTAATAATGATAAAAATAATAAAAATAATATTTCAAAAATAAATCAAACGGACTGCAAAATTACTTTTATTTATAATTTGTGACTAAAACGCTCAAATTTAAAAGTATGCATTTTTTTATCCAAGAGTATTATATGTGAATTCGTACCTTTTTACAGTGTATTAAACAATTGATATATGTTAACGCATAAATCAAATATAAATAGGTAATTATGCATATAAAAGAGCCGCTTTCCTAAAAAATAATACTTTATCGATATAACGCGAAACTCAATTCGTGTTACTACTTCCATGTTTACAAAGTATATCCTGTATAGTTACGTATGTATATAGGGTAAAAGTATGCGGTCACTATTTTTGAATTACAGCTCATCTAGTCGTTGCGTTAAATACAAAAGTTCAAATATATGTGACTGCGGAATATGATTTACAATTCAAGATAAATGCAAATATATAGATAACTCCAGAATGTTAAAATAAAAATGTTAGAATATTTTTCGTTATATAATTAAATTATTACTTAAAACATTATTTAATTAATATCATACTAATTTACATATTTCTGTTATATAATCATATTTTTATTGGTTACGTAATTATATAATTAATTGTTTCAGTAATCATGTACTTAATTGATTACGTAATAATATATGTTATTGGATACGGAATTATATTCCTTATTGATAACATAATAACATATTTAATTATTTACTTTATTTATTTAATTGGTTATTTAATAAAATACTTACATTTTATTAAGTAATGATATATTTTTTTATTACGTAATGTTATATCTTTTTATTACGTAATGTTATATCTTTTTTATTACATATTATCATATTTAATATATTTTGTAAAGATATATTTCATTTATTATGTTTAGGTATTCAGTGATTACGTTACACAATAACATTACAGAGCAAAGTCAAAGTCAAAGTGTATTTTAAGTGTAATTCTCGTCATTTTGAGAATTCACCACTCATACAATTCGCCACCCTGTTTATTTTAACAATATCTGCATTACCTTGTCTAAAAATGATAAACAAATAAAATGTAGACTTTATAAAAACTCAATATCAATAAATTTAATATACGTTTTTGTTGAAGGAAAATTATTAAATAAATATATGTAGGATGATAACATTTAATATCTAGTTCAATTTAAAATATACAGAAGGAAATGTATTTATAAACTTTTCGTCGATATTTCAAATTGCGTTTTTTATATGTTTCCTATGTTGAATTTCAGGTTTATTTATTTGTAAAAGGCAAATACAATTAACTGTTATAATTGAGGTTATTGTTATACCATGAAGTTTATTTTATTCAATTTAACTTAATTGTTCTTCATTGACATTACACTAGTCTTCATTTATAATTGTTCTCTGTGTTCTAAAACTATAATACTCTACTCACGATGTCAATTAATTTGTCTAGTTGGGCACCAGTCAACAATGACATAAAATGATGAATACGCTTTTCGGTGGTCGACAGGAGAACTTGCGAAATCCTGTCTTCCAGTGAGGCGACATCAAATGCGAGGACCTCAATGTGATGATTGCTAGCCGAAGTCACAAAATCGATTAATGGATATGCAACTGAAATAAATAAAAAGGGGTTGAAATGTTTCTCACATTGTTTAATTATTATCTTATTAACAAAACAACATAGTATTCTTTTAATACCTGCGATAGGTTCATTTTTCAATCAATTTTATGACGACATAAATATACATATTTTAATCTAACTGTTGCCAAAAGTCTCCTATTTTTTGGGTTACTTTTTAGTAATTTTTAATATTTCATTATGTAGAAATGAACAACATGTATACTGCATTACTATGCAGTAAAGGCTAGGAATAAATCAGTCTATGTATATAGTCTACTATACAGGGCTTATATACAGGGCTTATATAGAGTCCATATACAGTCTATAGTCTAATCAGTAAATAAAGGGTCAGTCGTAAGTCTATGTCGTTAATACTATAAAGAAAATAGAGACTACGAATTTCAACAGATATTTCTGCAAGTTTGAAAAAAACTATTATTTCATTATAATTTTGACGTCATCCATCGAAGTACCACCAGGTAGATGTAGACTTTCCATATACATGCACTTTGAAAGCCAGGTCATTTTGCACCAACACATTCAAACCTGTCGAGTAGAAGACGTGGTCCCCTCGAGTATCCTCTGATATCGCTGTTGCATATTATCGTTAAAAAGTGTTTGATGTCAGACAAAATTCATGTGGGATCACTGGAATCTTATTCATTGAAAATGCTATAATATATATTTTTAGTATAACACAACAAACTGTACTAAAATGTTCAGGGAGTCCAGTTTGAGGTAAAATCACTTTTGTAGATATTAATTCAATAATAATGATATCGTACACAATAATTGTGTATATAGTTGATCATTCTGTATACATATTACAATTAGCGACAATGAGATCGCTTTGATAAAAAACGTCTTGACAATGAGTATATGGTCAGCATTTGAATATATTGAAAAGTTTTATTGCAAAATACGCACAACTACATTATACCTGGAGACGAATTCTACGTCAAGTGGTGAAAACATGTTTGAAGGTTACATTTTTAGATACAAGTTATAATGTTAAAATGTTAAAACTCACAATTATCCACTCCATTGTAAAACAAGAGCACTCGTTCTGGAGGTGGAATTACAGATGTCACAACACTCCACATGGTGTCCAATATGTCCGGGAGAGGAGGATGATATGCGAGGGAAAATTCTTGGAGGATTTAAAGGAAATAATATTGAATTATAGAAATATAAGGATCTATTCTTATATCATATTCAATGAAATAGATCATCCGGATATGTAATTTTAACCCTTCGCAGTTTTTTTATGATTTGTTATACGTCTTTGGGGAGTGGTTGAACAATCCCGTCCCACTAGAAATCGTTCTTTCCATTGACATATTTAGGTGAAATTTGGTACACGCATACAATAATAATAGAAAGTATTAGTTTTCTAATAATAAAAATATACTTAAATTTAAAAAAAATAGTTTTTGTTAATTATGACGTCATTAATGGTAATTTAAAAATAATAATAATAAAATATGCAGGGTCGGGATGGGGTGCGAGAGTTTATGGGGCGTGGAGGGTGATGAGTCATGATTTAGAAGTCTACCTTCTCATAAATTGGAAGGAGGACTTCTATCTCATGATGCTTCACTTAACCTAGCCCCCCTTCCTCAATTATTATGATGTAGACTTATATGATACATTTTGTTAATTTCAAAAAAGTTAATATTGTTTTCGAGTATATATATGATATTGATGTATAGGATAAATTGTGTCAATTTCAACAAAGTTAATATGGTTATCTAGTAAATAAATGATGTTGATTTATGTGATATATTGTTTCAATTTCAACAAAGTTAATATGATTTTGAAGTAAATATATGATGTTGATTTATACGATATATTTTGTCAATTTCAACATAGTTAATATGGTTATTGAGTGAAAGTGTTGATTTCAAATTTCTATTAGGATGTGATCATGGAAAATATGTTAATATTTCCAATTCTTACCATGAACAACCACATTCGGGCGGTATATAATACTGGCCAGAAATGAAAATGTTCACGCATATGATATTACGATTCATTTACATTATATATTATTATAAGGTCTATGTATTGTAATATATATTGTCACCTCTTTTGAAAATTGTATTTGGCGGTATGAGCGGCACTGCGAAGTGTGGCAGTTGAATTGATTGACTAAGAAGCATAATTTCATTGATCATGTTTGCATCTCCAACACTTAGAATTGATTTTAAATCATTTGCCGAACATACTGAAATAAAAGATAACATGAGTTGGTTAAGTTCTTGCATGACATGTTAGATAGAATATTAATAATAAAAAATAAAAATATCGATAGCCACAAACTATTTAAAACAAAAGATAAATAAATCATACAATAATTTTTTATTTTACCGAAATCGTGTTTAGTTTACATAACAATCAAAGTGTTTACAAAGTAATATACAATATTTATGGAATTAACAAATACAAATTGCATATTCTAGGAAAATATTTGACCATATTTAGGTATGTTTTTGTGGGAATTATAAAGTTTTATACATAATATATTTCGGATAATTTCCTTGAACACTATAAAATTAATAAACGCAGTATAAATGTATGGACTCAAATTTCAAATACGTGAAAATATTTTAAATTCATTATATATCAATTGTTGGAAAATAAGAATTTATCAATCCTAAAAATCAATAAGAAATATAGATAAGTAGGTCGATAACCATAGATAGATGATATACATAAAATTGCACAATGTTATTTCTATTCAAATTCAGAACATAAAGATATCCAACCACGATCCCGAATCACGGATGTGGATGGCTTCTTTAATTATATGAATGTTTGATTTCATATATTAATGTAATGTGATGTGTACCTTGATTCACAGCTTCTACGCTGTTGTTGGCAATCACTATGGTGATGTTCACAGACGGATTATTCTTCTCGAGTGTCCCAAGTGAGTTATTGAGGGCCGCAGAGAACCAGGTCTGTTCCGGCAGTATCACTCCTAAATAAATCAATGCATATCAGGGGATCTATAAAATACCTGACAACTTTCTTGGAGTTAATTCATTGGATAAATTCTATCCAATTATATCAATTATATGGCTAGACCGACCCCACTCCCAGTTTACTAAATATTTAGGAATATTTTCTGATAAATCCGTCTCTTTATTTATATAATAATTAAATCCATGTAAATCCTTTTTGACTCAACTTAGAACTTCGTTATCAATTCGTTTATATAGTCACAGCATGTTATTTCCATAAGTGTTGGATAATTATTGTAGAATCCGTTTAAATAAAGTTGTTATTTATTATATTGATATCTTAAAATAAGATATAACAAAATTGCATCGATTTTTTTTGTGTTTTTGAGTTTTCGTTTTTCACAGGACAATATATTTTAATTTAAATTAAATTATTATACCGCATTTCATTATTAAATTTATATAATTATTTTTTTAACAACGAAAACAATACCCAAACAATAAAAAAATATTTAACAATTTTGAACTTAAATAACATATTAAATCATAATCTTAGTAAGCAATGCATTGAAGGAAAATTGTACTAAGCAAAAATAATTGGTTAATTTTTTCTGCTATTACTTGTAATATACTACTTATACAGTATACATATATATTTAAATACAAAAACATATTTTGAACCTTTCAAAATAGGTGTTTAATAAGGCTTTATTTGTCTTGAAGATATAGTCCATATTTGATAAGAATTAACATGTATGTGAATTAACTTACCAATTCTGTACCCATTGACACCTTGACACGTTAGATAAACGTAAGATAAAAGGAGAATTTGGATAAGAAGGGAATTAAATAGTGACAACATAATTTTAGTTAAAACAGTTAAGAAATATATGTATTTTAGTTTTTTATATAAAAAGTATTATCCAATTAAATTACTACATGTGTGATAGCAAATTAGATTGTTCTAAACTATCACTTAATAATTTTTCTGTGAAAAGAAATCAACATAATATGTTTTTATATATATTTCTAATGGATAAATACTGTATATAGTGAAATATATATAATAACCGAAAGTTATAAGCCATCCGTTCTTATTATATAGAGTCCGGTGGATTTGTGAATCTTTTTCGCTTTTATACATCAAATTATGAATTTAGCGCAGAAATTCAATTTGAAGGTATAAGCCACGTTTTTTGAGTTATGGAAAATTGGTTAGATTAGTTATCATAATTACAGGTTGGATCATAAAAATTACATGAGCGCTTCAATTAACAACACATTTTGTTTTGATAGAAAGATTGAAATTGTGATAAATGTAAAATGTAACGATAATTAAATAAAAAATAATAGTATTTATTTTATCTAACACATCTTAACACATTATTAACATATTAAAAACGACCTATCTTACACTATATATTGCAACAATTTTCCCTATAATGGCATCTGAGCGTTTGAGATATTATTTTATGCCGTGGCGGCAGCGGGTATCCCAAACGCTGAGACATTCTTTGTATATGCAGTTAGATACGTTTCTAAAAATATATTCTATCAAAATCTATTTGAAATCATTTAAGATTGCCGCTGGGCTCATATAACATCTTAATGGCTGTCATAAACAGCGGATCGATATACAACAAATTTGCTGTGACAATTTTCATTGGCTGATAATATAAGCTTATATCGCAAGGAATTCACAAGTATTATGCGTGTTTTCAGCTTGTGTTATTTATTGGCTTTCAAATTTGTTATTTATTATATTATACTGCCTAATTATAATCTATTATAGTTATTAGTATTTATTGTACCTGCACGATATTTTTTTCTAAATTGTAGCCATTGTTTATCAGTTTTATCATTGTTGAACCAAAAAATTAAAATACTGCACATTTATATACTTCTTTATTTATAATACGTTATTATATAGTCAGGTCCGATGTTTCTTTATAGTCCAATATTCAATAAGGAATTATTTGTTCATTTCCGTACAATTATATAAATATTATTTCTTGTAGGTATCTATATCCTTTTTTCCAGCAACGTTTTTATAATATTAAAGTATGCTAAATACTATATTATGCTCATTAGATGCAGACCCTGAATGGGAAGAGGTATTTTCTGATACGTATAATGGACTAAACCGATATCCTTCCTTATTTTATAATAATAAGTTAAGTTCAATATATGTATTGAAGATATATGATAGACCATTTATTATTCCAAACTAGTAATTTGAATATAAATTCTAATCTAACATGTAGAAAAGAATAAATGTTCGGGATACAAGATTTTACACCACTGCAGAAAACTAAATTTCGTTGATTTGGGACACAACTCCTAGATTTATCAAAACTACAGTTGTTTACATATATACGTTTCTATCTGCATTAACAAAAAAGGTGCGATATCTATGAAAGAAAATTAATTTAGGCTATAATAATTCCAGCATTAACGAGGTTATTGTTGCAATACTGAATACAATTGTCATCTGTGTTTGGAATTTTCGAAGAGTCTAATATTGTTTTTTTCAAATGTGTATTGGCTGATTATATTTTTGGAACATGAACATAATATTACATACAATATAACTTTTCTATTTTTCTATTTCACTGTGGTATTTCTGTAAACAGTACGAAATACGTATAGTATTTTTCGTTCCGATATTTTGGTAATATAATAATTTACATTAATTACCCGTTTCAGATTTGTTTGGCAATTGTTTGGAAATTGTTTATTTAGTATTGTATGTGATTGGCTGTCTCTTTATATAAATAAGTAGTATAGGAGGAGAGCCTCTAGGCCAGAGGACCTTTTGTGGACCTCCTTTGGTCGACGTAGACGTTGACGTAGACGTATACTTTGGCGTTGACGTATATATTTGGCGTTGACGTGGATAGTTTGCGTTGACATTGAATGGCGATACTTTCAGATATTTTTTTTTCATTTTATATGTATATAATATTATATGTTATTTAATTTTTGTTTATTTTAATTTACTACTATTGAAATTAATAGTAATTTTATTTTAAAGTTTTATTTTCTAGTCATGTTTGATAAAAAAAATGTTCCGGGTTATTATTATTTTTTATTTAATTTTTTTAAGTTCTTCTATTGTATTTCGGTTTCGGGGTAATTCCAAAATATTTTTAATGAAAGAGACTTGTATGAGTCTCAAACCACCTACCTCCCGTGTCATGAGCCAATACTTGACTTGCCTACCTACATGGTGGTAATTATGACATACATATCTGTAAACTCTTATAATAATTTAAATGCACTTTCTCCCTCTCTATCCCTCTCTTCATTGAGGTCTTCGAAAGCATTGCTAGATTCCAAATCTGTGCAGATATCATGTACAAGTTGTGAGACACGATTGTATTCACTGAGTTAATCATCGGCACTTTGAATCAATAAATGGCTTAAATATAAACTCGTATACTAATTAGTTTGAGAAAATAAGGCACTTTTCAATGCTTAAATACTCATTGAAATAAACATTTTAATGATATGGTGTAAAAGAATTATAACACCTAATTTTAATAGCGCATCTTTTGATATATAACGATTATTGTCAGGCTTTATACTTTACGAATAAATTAATGCCGCGATTAGGTTAATAAAAGATAGAAAATGGTTTTTAAATGTTAAATTTAAGAAAATAATATTTTTTTGGATCGTTATAATCCATTAGAACATGTTTACATGACCATCTAACCAAAAGCATTGTATAGCTGAGCTAAAATATTTTATATAATTATAATATCTAGGTATAGTTTCGAGGCATATAATGTTGCTGACATTAAAATTTAAAAAAATCTAATTTAATTTTTTTTACCAAGACGTAAAACGGAGTTGATGGCAATGTTTCAATATGTAATCTGTAAATATTTATATCCAAAATAGATTATAAGTCTTATATGCAATACAATGCCTGTTAAAAATAATTTATAAATTATAAACATTAATATTAAATAAAATGTTTCATTACATTAACGAATATTAAAAAATAACAACGTTATTTATTTAATATTATATTATATAATTTTGCTTTTTATTTACCGTATATACTACATAATATTTGACATTTTATATAAGTACACTGATAGGTACATTGTGAATAACTTTTTTGTTGTTAGCTGAAGTCAATCTGACACTATTTTTGGGGATTATAATAATTAATGCGGAAAGATTTTTTTTAAATGAACAATGAGAACGCAAACTCATATTTAGAACTAAATTATGTGAGTTAAATCCCGATATAAGCTTCCATAAAAATGCGCAAACTCATATTTAGAACTAAATTATGTGAGTTAAATCCCGATATAAGCTTCCATAAAAATGCGAGCAGTGGTTAATAAATAAAACTGTATAGTTATAATAACAGAGATAATACACACATAAAATAATGTCAATTGCAGATGATAACCTGACCGGACATGTTTTTATGCTTTAAGTATGTTATATAAAACTGAAGCATTAGTATTGGTTACAATTTGACAATCATCAAAAACAAAAAATTATACATTCTCGTTTTTCTGGACACCAATTGGTGCGTTCGGCTTTGTTAAAGAAAGGAAAACAATTTCATATGTCACTTTAACGCCGAATTTAAAAATTTTTCGGAGAATGTTTTCATTAGCCTCCCGGAAGAAATTCCCCATGAATACAGTATAACTTTTGTTCTAGTTTGAATGTTACACGGGATCATTTTACTTATAACAAGAGTGTTATTTTACTAAAATATTTTTTTTGTTTATAATTTCGTCTTACATTTTACTCAAGCTGAAAATTAAAATTGCAATATTTAATCAGAAAATATCACCAGGTTTCATATGTCCACCTCCATTACGGGTGTCAAAACTATAATTTGCTGCATTGTATTTTATATTACTTTATAATTAATTATATTGAATATAAAAGTTTCCTAAATAATAAATAAAAGTGCTTTTGAAGATATAATTCTTAAATTTGAGTAAATCATTGATATTTGAAAGTAATAATATATATTGATGACGTAATCTAATTCATATACAAGTATTCTGATGTATTGATTAAGCACCAATATTTTAAATTACAGATTTCGAAAAAAGTTTAAAGATGGATTCAATGAGTGTCTAATCTATTTTTCCCTCAATGTTTCAGTTACTAAAAAATATATTTTGTTGTTCAAATTGATAAATAATTTACAAAAGTTTACTGCTCAAATTAATTAAAAATAATAACCATTTATTAGTAATTATGCTTATTATTTTTAGATAGAAATAAATAAAACTAAAAATAATGCATCTATAAATAAATATATTTCACAAAGATTCACAATGATTCATAAATCATCATCACATTATACTATTTATAGAAGTATTAAATACTCCATTCATAATAATGAAATGATCTGATGTAATATTGACGTGCACTAAATACTATGCAAGTACAAAATGTACTCTCAATTTGATGTAACATTGAAACTTGGTGGGATAAATAAAACGTATAATGTTTAGCCTGTATGTACCCTTATATATTAAAAGTATTATTACGATAATTATGACATTACACATTTTGAAACTTTATTCCTTATTTTATGACGTAATCATTTTGTTATTAAAAAATAGTTTTTTGATTTCTGCGGAATACATTACTTTATTATATCCGAAAAAAGCTTGTTAAATTGATAGCAACGTATACTAATATCTTTATCGTGACACATTTTACTTTTTTGTGAAATAAGATTGACGAGGATCGTATATACATAATCGTTAATATATAATTATATACCGTTTTAAACAAACAAATAATGATTTTAAAACTGTATAAATAGTAATAGTATACTCCTATTTATTATTATTATATACAAAAATTTTGTTTAAATCATGTTACTACTAATAGTAGCATATTCGACATTACTATTCTATTCCGATAATTATTGTTGTTTAACATTAGCCTACTACTAATTAAGTGTTCTGTTACATAGATACTATTGCTTGATATTAAGTTTATACAACGAATACATATAAAAAAATGATTCCTTATGTATATGCGTTCAAAAAATTGGTTAAAATGTATACATTATATTACTTTTCAATTTTACTTTAAAATAGATAATTGTCTTGTTAATGTTTCTAACACAAATTGAAAAATACTTTATAATTATTTGTAAATCACACTACTTTAAATAAAAAGAATAGTTTAGTATGTGTCAATCGTACTTACTAAATACTGAAAGATTTAGCACTAACAACTGATATACATAAGAACCTTCAGATATAAATATAGATAATTAATTTTTACTAATAAAAAATAATCTTGGGTAAATCCAACTTTTTTGTATCGTGTGTTTTGAAATAGTAATCTATATGTAATGCTAAGTGCATACGAAATCATTTTTACAACAATCATCGGGTTTTCACCATTTGTAAGAAAAAATTTCTGTTCTGATAACGCTGATATACCACGTTTGCACTTTGTGTATTCCTTTTCTCTTACGACATTATTCCAGACCATCACGCATCGATGACTGCAGTTTAAATTGTACAGACGATTATGAGAATTACACGCTTATTTGCACAAGATGCGACAAATCTTGTGTTTCTATGGTTAAGTGATGCGGAAGAAACATTAAAAAGGAAACACATTTTAGAAATTACTTATAGCATGATAAGTTTTCATCGTGTATTTTTTTTTTATTATGTACTTTTAGAAAAATCAATTCCAAAATAAGAAGAAAAAAAGTAAGATTATGTTTAGCACACAGGAAGTTTTTTCCATGAACCCCCATAATCTAAATATATTTGTCTATATATCCGCCTTTAAACTTTAGATTTGAGAACATTTGGTACTTTATGTTTCATTAGCAATATTTCAAAACAGTGTTCAATGAATCTGTGTATATCAATTTTGAAAATATTATGTTATGGTTATTTTACAAGCAATTATATCTAAAATAGTAACACAATAAATATATCATAAATATTGATTATGGTTTATTTCCAGCAAATAGTAAATTTAGGGAATGCTGCTAACTTAAGCTTGTGAATAAAACATGAAATTTTATTACTAAAAATTCATTTTTATTCGAAATATATTCAAGAGAATTTAACATTGTCACAATATAAACTTTTACAGTAATAACGGTAATTTACAATTTAAACAAGTTAGGTACAATTTAAATTAATCTCGAACAAGGAGCGATATAGCGAACTTGTAAACTGTTGATTTAACAGTATTTATAAATATTATATTATACCATATTGCATTGTGTTTTATCTAATAGAAAAAAATTAAGAAAACTTAAAAATATGTCAAATGTTCTTTTGTGTGTGAAAATATTTTCGAAAAATTACAATCAATATTAAATACATTCCTCATTAATAAATGTAAGTTGTATGTAATTTGTTAATACATGTTATTAATGTGATTTGATAAGAGCCGATCTAGCCTTTCCTCAAATACTAGTGAACCCATAGTGGACCCATAGTGGACCCATAGTGGACCCATAGTGGACCCATAGTGGACCCATAGTGAACCCATAGTTCACCCAATAGTGGAACCATGCTGATGGATACAAGTTTCGTTAACATCTTTTAATACATCAATCATTGATAATATGGTACATATGTCATATCATCAAATACTAGGATTAGTAACGATCATTCCTGTGGTAATAATCTTTTATTTTTTTAGTTTGTTTTATGTAGATTATGAAGTATTACTTTTGCGTATAAAATAATTGTTAACAATATTGAATGACGAAAAGCAGTAGTTAGTCCGCTATTAACCCTTCGTTCGTGGACATACTTTGTTGGGTTTTCTATATTGAGGGGATATGTTACCCCCCCTACACTAGAAAAACAAACATCCAATCATCCATTTAAGCTGAAATTTTAATTACAGATACCTTTTAAAGACTTCGCGAGTTATTTTTATTTCAAAAAAATTAATTAGTGTGATTTTTATGACCTGATTACGTCATAAACTACAGTTACTGTTAAGAAAACGACACAAAAATAACCATATATGCTATATTATATTGACCCATATAAAATGTATGCTACAACTTCTGCACAATGCAACCAGTTCATTCTATTCTTTTTGCGTCTGTTTCCAGATCACAAAATCAATAATAGTTTGGTATATTATTATTATTATACTACTAATCTAAATAAGCTATAAGTAGTATAAATGTTATTTGATTATTTTTTTAATTGCTCGTTATTATAAAATTAATTTTATTATTCAAGTTACATGTATACATTTGACGATGCACTTATTTTTTCTATCAATGTTGCAAGTTTTTACTCCAAATATAATTGGCAAGTAAGAAAACCAAGAGGATTGGGGTATAACATAGTTCAATAACAACACAATATTCTCTGGCATATTAAAATATCAAAAATTATCTTTATTTTATTTTATAGTTAGATAAAAAAGCATTTCAGCCACTGAGTAAAAAAATCAGGGTCAATCAAAAACCCCTCCACGGATGAGGGTCAATACTAACACGAAGGATATAAATACAAATATACTGGTATTAAATCAAACATACGTTTACATAATAGTAAGTTATTACATTCTATTTAATTTCTCAACACCACCACAAAACGAATACCAAAATACTGCAGAAATGACTAAGAAAAAGAAAAAGAACCAGGCGTTATCAAAGCGACTGACAACTTAGAAACTGTTTTTATATTATTATCAGGATGGTTTAAAGAAAAGAAAAACACTCATGACTAAACTCTAGAGAGGTTAAACAGAATGAACGAACGTGTTATCATCAAACTACAGTTATATATTTCAATATTTACATTCCAAAAATATATATACTTATATCACTTTATTTTTCTATACATGTAATTTAACATGTTTCTAAAAAATGGATTTTTAACTACAGCTTAATCTGTTTTACGATACATATAATTTGTTAAGAATTTCCATGAATAAAATACAGTTTTGAGAATAATTTATTTATATATATGCATGTATATTACTATTTGCGAAAAAGTAATGAAATTTACGGTGTCTAAATGACATAGTTATTTTATGTTTAACATCATATATGTGGTTTATGTTCAGTTCACAAAACATTTGTAAAACATTTTTACTAACAGTACAATATTCATAGTGCAACAACAGGAATGGAAGAACTGAAACAAAACTATGATTGGTTAAACTTTCCCCGAATTTCACTTCATCACATTTTCTATTTCAACACATATATATATATATATTCAAACTGTATATTTTGGTGACTTATTGTCAGAAAGATATGTCTTTGTTAAACGTGTACATGTGTATCGCAGTTTTGTGTCACCAATCCCTTACAGCTGTCAACGGCACTATTGGTAAGTTAAAATATCCAATTAGAATATTATAATATTGCACACGTTTTATAAGTATTAACCAAAAGCAATTTGCGGAAAAGATTTAAGAAGATCATTCGGTGGATTGATAAATAAATGTGTTACATGTTTCTATCTATTTACATACTTGAATAGAAAGGTTAGCCTTTCGTCACGATTATCTATAAGGAAACGATTGCCTAATCCTGCAATTTGGGATTATATGTTACGTTGTACTTGTAAACTAGTTTCAGCTATTTACTTTCGCGAAACTGTTTTCAGTAGTAGAGATACCTACCATCTTTCACAATATACACTATACCTGAAAATCTTATTTTCAACAGTTTTAGTGGTTTATGTAATTTAATATTTTATACACATCAAATTTTGTATATCATGCCAAATACAACTATATTAAGGGGGGCTAATTCACGTCTAGCACAACTGCTAGTAAGGAACGGGATAATCCAAGGTTGGGCTCGAACTTGTACCCAGCCTGCATGCATCCTCTGCATCCACAAACCACCAGCTTCACCAGACAGCCATTACAAAATTTCAAAATATGTCACACATAAACAAATTTCAAATTTACATCAATGACAAAAGAAGAATGTTCTTAATGTGCTCATCAGAATATAATCGAAACCTCAACAACTCCATACTTAAATCATGAACTACTGGTGTGCGTTAGTTCTATGAACAATCGCGGCATTACTCCAAAACTTTGAAACGTTAGAGTTCAATATCTGAATATGCATGTTGACTCCTTAAAATACTAAATTAAGCTAAAAGTAATCACTTGTGATAGAATAATGAGCTACAACACAAACTATCAATGTCTCCAAACTCTCAAAATCCAGTCTCTTATAAACCCTAAAAAAACGAACAATAGTTTTATGTTTTCACTCAGCCTATCATGCCGACACTGTCACTGATTCCCAGATGTTGAGGACTTATTGATTTTACGCTATTTGAGTATTGATTTCTGCACTAAAATCTACGTCATATAATCTTGATACGAAAAAAAATCATTAAAAACTCATTCTGAAAGTGAAGTTGTCAAGGGAGTCTAAACATATATTATAACCATGCTCATTCGAGAACTTACTCTTGATTGATAAGAATCAATAATTGGTATGAGGGACCTATTAAATAGTAACATGTAAACGTAATTAATTAATTAATCAATTATCTAACATTAGTATATATGAATGAACAAAAGTATGTGTAAGTGGTTCGAAATGCGCAGATTGTCAAATTGATGCTGGTCTACATGTTTGACAAATATTTTGAAACATTGTCTATATGTAAGGCATACTGGAAACTGTCTCTGACGAGAAAGTTTCGGGACATGTTCATTTTACATGGCAATACAATACACCACCTTTATTCTGAAGCAATTTAATTTTTCTGATTTCTTGCAGTTTTAATGACTGATTTGTAGTTGGCATCCCAATTCATAGGAATGTGAAGGATTTTTTCCAGATAAAGATTGACTAAATATTTTTCTATACTATATTTAATTCGAAAAAAGTCCCAAAACAGGTTGCATTTTTGCAATGTACTATTATATTTCTTTCAATTAATGCAAAACAACACGTAATGTTTATAAATTTATTTTAGCTGTGTCGTCTCATTTAATTGCACTTCGTGTTAAAGTAAACAAATATAACTATAAATAAATCATCATATTATAAACCAAAGAGATAACCGACGAAGAGAACAAAAGACTGATCGTGTTGCTATGCTAGGAATTAACAATCTATTTATAATTCAAACGTTTAAAATGTTTATTTTACTTAAATGAAAGTATGTGGATAACCAGATTAATAAGAATTTAGTTTGGGAAACGAGTCACAAAGCTTTGAAAAGAATTTCTTTTAATAAGAGTTTGAAAAAAGTACAAACCTAATTTAGTTCCATTAACAAATGGACTGACTAAACTGGCAGACTAGTTAAAATTAAATGAATATTATTTTTAGCCAAAACATCTTGCTTTGCTAGAGACATGGCCATTGATCAGTTCATAACCGCAGACAGACAAAAAGTGTTCATCCGGCAATGTTTGAAATAACTACAATCTAGTATTGTATTGTATTTAAATAGTAGAATATATAGTATACATATAATTGTAATCCATTTTATCTTAGACACATACACGTACAGGCCAGTCAATCGAATACAAATGAGGCCAAACCCACTGTTCACTTGGCAAGTTGGCATCGTTAGATAAGGAATTGTTCGTAAAATATTATGTTAAAAATTGCCAAAAAATATAAATTCGGTAAACTATTTATTTTTTATTAAAATGTGTATGTAAATTTGGGGTAATTTTTATTATTAATGCTGTGAGAACATTCCAATATATACCAAACGATTACGATTGCAGATGACGTATTTCATGTTTAAAGCATAGGCTATGAATATATTAATCTTGTTATTTGCATGCAATTATTATATTTGGTTGCACTACAGAAGTATAGGTAGTATGGCTACATA
The DNA here is from genome assembly GCA_034780555.1 of Coelogynopora nodosa. Taxonomy (NCBI): domain Eukaryota; kingdom Metazoa; phylum Platyhelminthes; order Proseriata; family Coelogynoporidae; genus Coelogynopora; species Coelogynopora nodosa. Next base: position 3,327 of record JAUZND010021151.1, on the reverse strand, counting down.
TAAAAGAAAATAACAAAATAACTATAATTGATAAATGCAATTATATATAATGGAAATTAACCGTACAATTATAAAAAAACATATAAAAAATACTGCTTACATAAAAAGATATAAATATAAACAGCATGTACCAAACAGCACAATAGACGTATTAGTCACTGAAGCATGTCAGTGTGTGAACTGAAAATTCCGGGAACCGTGACAACAACAGCAGTATGACAACGCAATGCCAAAAAAACCGAAGAATCCCCTTCTCTAAATTTAAATATATAATGTGTCTATCTCCACGTCATGACACTTTACAAATATATATATACATATATATAAAAAATATGTTTCCACATATTTGACAAATATTTCTAAATAGATTAAATGTATATATTATGTATACGTAACTTATATATCTGTGAAGATGCATTGTTTACTAATACAGTAGAAGGTATAATTATTTCATAAATGGCATAAAATAAATAATATTGTGTTTTAAGTTGCAACATAAACAATAAATTTTTAATATGTTTTAAATTACACTGCGTGCCTATTTCAATGAATTACATTTTTGAATACATTATTGTAGATAAATAAATTCATAATTCAGATACTTCATCATTACCTAACAATATTTATAACAATTTTAGTGGATTTATAGAACAGCACGAGGTTAGTTTGCATAAACAGATATATTTGTAATATTTTCGATTGATATGTCTGTTTTAAACTGTGATCAATTGCACTTTGTTGAATTAAACGAATTTTGTGCAATCTTGCTTCTTCCAGTTTCTTTATTTTACTATTCTGGTTAGAGGAAGCTTTAATTTTTTTAGCTTTATTGTCAGATACTAAAAGTATAATGTCAGATTAAAATTGGATACATTTCTTGAGTTCAGGTGCCATAACCTTTTGAATAATTATAACACATATTTTGAAAGATTAATCGCGCACTTACTTCTTATACTCTGGAAACCATAGTTACAGATATTAACATCTGTAAGCGACACGTCACTTAATGTATATATATATATATATATATATATATATCTACTAATAAAAATATCAATTCCGCACATTTTGTGCCTGACTGTGCATATAAACAGATGAAACAATTGTAGTCTACGATCAATGCGTATTTATGTTTGCTTATCTAGGAGTAACAGTGTCCGAAAACATTTGGAAAGCGTCCAACCTTGGCAACACACTTCGGACATTTTTGGACGGCAACGTATCTGCAGATATCTCAGTGTTCATTGTAAACAGCAGCGTTGAAGCAATTAACAAAGGTACTGTGTTATGCAATTATTTATATATTAAAATACAAACTTTATATACTATATTAATTGTATGTTTAAATTACTGAAATGTAATTTACTACGAACTCTGTAGAATAGGTGTACTATTTAATGTTTTAGAAGAGTTCGTTTACACATCCTTCCTTGAGTATGGTTATAATGTAGTTTACAGATAAAACGAGTATAAGATATATACTTGCATATGTTTTTAATTATATTACATTAATTTTATTTTTTTAAAACGGTTGCTTTATTATTATAGTTAAGCAGTATGTATGTGAACAGTGAACTATAGATTTCATCTCGTAAAAGAGTTGAGTGGATTAAAGGAACAAACAACCAATCCATCTTGCGGAACTGTAACTTTGTAAAAAAAGACTAATCGATATACAATGTGGTTTTCCGTAACATATATTTCCGTTTTCACTTTCGTATCGTATTGTTGTCCGACTGTTATTTTGAACGGTTTTATGTGCGTCCATATTTTATTGATCACGTTTTTATTACAATAACAAGTTAATCTTCTAGAACTCGTTTTATTTTGTTCTTATATAATTATGGAAGATAAGGAGGATGAAAAAGTGTGTTGAAGTCTGTGACAACGAAGAATAAATGATTGCATCATACGATCATATGGAATCCTATAGACTAATATTGTGTATAAAATATATGTATATTTGAACCAAAATGTATATTTTATATGTACATGGTTTATTCGATGGCCGTATATATACATTATCTAAATAATATTAGAACTAATAAACTAATATCAGACACAAATACTTTTAAAATGTTGTAATTTAGGTTATTGTTTATTATTACGCAAGCATGTTCGACATCGGAATTGAGGGCGCTAATAAGTGTCGGGGATATCCATTTAATCAATGCAATGTCTCTGCTGACTCAGTCGCTTCATCTGCCTCATATTGCTGTACCCGTCAAACCTACGGATGCCATCATTAAGCGAGGTAATTATAAAAGTAATAATATATACTTACAATTGCTTCTAACTACATAGAGCTTATACAATAACCAACAACTAAATTGCATGTGAAATGTCGAATACAATTCCTATAATATACAAATTTTCATACTGAACAAATTTAACGTTAGAAAATATTATAATAATTATGTTTTTATTTTTTTAATGTGAAACAATTTAATTTGACTACAACATATTTATACAATAATATATATATAGTTATTATACTTAAATAAATGATATATACAATATTTGCATTGATAAATGTATTTTAAAAGATGTTTAAACTAAAAATTCAGTAAAACTGAGTAAAACATAGCAAACGCGCCATTCAAATATATAAAGAATATCGTCGTTTGCGCATACAAATGTCCGAAGTCGATCTACCTCTCAGAATGAAAATGTCCGATGTTATTTTACTCTATTTTTCAGTAGAGCCAAAAAACATATTTTCTAATGCTATATACAGTTTATGCAGTTGAAAAATGGATATGTTATAATTATATAATTACATTTTACAACTATTTATACTTGTGTTTGAAATTTATTTATTTATTTATATGTATTAAATATAACTTCGGACATTTTCATTCTGAAGATTGTATTTTTCTAACTTCGGACATTTGTAAATTTTCGTTTTCAGATAAATGAAATATTATTTCATAGTTAGTTAAGTTTTTCAATAATTCTAGTATTATGTTTTTATAATAAAATATTCATAATTTACCTCCCCACTACAAACACATTTTATTACGTATTATTAGTAAAATTGTATTATTATGAATAATAATAATAATAATAATAATAATAATAATAATAATAAGTACATCATTACAAAGAACTGAATACAGTACGCGTTATTTATAATTTTATTATTGTAAACGTATTACCTTATTAAAAAAAGATAATATACTTACAATATATTAACGTCTGCTATAAATGTAGTAATTATGTACTTTTATAATAATACATTGTAATATTAACTATTATTAGAAAATATATTGCAGTATGTACACAAAAATTAATTGCATTTTGTAATATTTCTGAAAAGTATTAATT
>JAUZND010021140.1:0-25478 GCA_034780555.1 Coelogynopora nodosa | reverse complement strand
CTCATTTCCTAGGCCTGTGTTATAAGTACAAGTATAACTTGGTGGAATTCCTTCATTATTCTTTCACTTTTGGTATTCGTCTCTTTTTGGTTGGTTTTATTGAGTTTTTTCTAGAAATTTATAATCTTGTTTTTTCCAGTTAAAAAATTTCCCCTCCTTTACCTTTTTGTGTATCTTTTTTGCCGGTTTTCTTTGTTATATAGTTACCCTTTCCTTTTGATTTATATTCAATTAATTCTGATTTATCACCTTTCTTCTATTTGGTGATCTGATTTTGCCTGATGGTTCCAACCAATTTCCTTATAAAAATGTAGGTGGCAAAAATGTGATCAACAATTTACCTGCATCGGTACATGCTGTTTACCCGTCATATCATCAAATTTAATATTTTCAAAATAGAAATTCATTGTAAAAGGAATTGATGCCTTTTCAAAGTATTAAAACAAACTGTTCTAAATATTCTTACATTTAAGTATTATTATATAATACATGAATTCATATATTTTGTGTTTTAACGTAAACATTATTTAATGCGTCAAAGTAAAATAGAATTATAAATGAAATCAATTCTGTACTTAAATGGGTAATTATATTATATTTAAACATGTTAAACTATTCAAGTGTAACAAAATAACTACACTCAATAGAACATAAAAGTAAATTTCAGATGGATGAATTGTTTAAACCAGAATTGAAACCCTAAGATTGACAAAATAATTATAAGTGAACTTTTTCGGTTTTTAAATGCATATCCGAAAATGCATTTTAAAATATCAAAGCTAAATATTTCTAATTATAGAATTATTGTATTTTTTCCTATTTTCATTTGTAATGTTTTTATTAAATGTGAATGTAATGAATGTTTGAAATCTAAATTGATAACAAAATATTACAAAACAAAAAATATATATTTTCAGTCTTTTGTCATTACACGGAAGTCGAGTGAAATGATTAAAATGATCGATTATCACACCAAAAAACCATTTACATCACGCATACATTTTTTGAAGAACCTACAGCCAAAACACTCAATGCTAAATCTATTTATAAATGCTGAATGAAATTAGATAATATTTTATCATGCTGTAGCCAGATAACAAAATGAATCCGATCGTTACTAACCGCCGTAGAAAATCACTGGTAATCAGCATTTCTAAAATATACAATTATTACTAATTCAGACTATGAAGAGAGGCGAACATAATCACTGTCTAAAGTCGTAATGTACAGCTGTTTGAAACAATTTTATTGATAAATCGATTTTGTTGTTATACTAAATAATTCATGGACACAATCTATAAAATGCTATGTACGTCGTAATATCAAGAATTATAAACAATTTTATCAAAATCGTAAATTAGTATTATTATATTATCTCTTCAGGTGAATTATAGAGCTTAGGAGTGAAAATAACAAAAAGTAGCATTTGATGACAAATGTTTTAAGGTCTGATATCCACAAACGACTGCTAATATAGAAATATCGATTAGGGAAATAGATTAAATAAACATAATATATATTATAAAGTAACTGAACATACTCTAAAGTCAATCAAAGTGATCCTAAGACTTTATTGCTTGGGTTATGACGTTACAAAAATAGTTTCACTGAAAAAATTACCCCATAAGAGTATAACAATGTTTAATGACATGACTATCGTTTATCACCATGGCTACAGTTAAGTTAGCCACGATTATCACCGAAAATATCAATATAAAATTCCTATCTACCTAAATATATTATGCCAAGGTCATATTATGAGTCTATTTTTTGCACTATCCAATAAAAAATTATGTTATAAAATAAACGTTAAGTACCAGTTTAAAAGCCCAATAAGATTTTAACTAATAACATCGTAATATGATCGTAGACTAGTATAGGAGACGTGGTGAACAACTGTTTTCCAGTAAAAGTATATCCTACTTCTTGCGAGAGGCGATGTACGTGATATCAGTGAAACGGACAAAGTATATAATTAAAATAGTTAAAAAGTATTGAACTAGATAAGAATCCAGTTTGCCTCGCAGATTAATTAGAGATGACACGAATTCTTTTTGAAATTATTCAGTAGGAAAGTATATCTGTATACCTCGTTAGATTTTCTCAAGAAATGGTGATTTGATTGAATCTGATGTATACATCATTTCCCATTATTTACTTACAGTATTATAGTTAGTTATTGCTATCTAATAATATTATATATTTATTTTATGTATAAGGTAGTTATCTGTAATCGTGTTATAAATTTAGAATACTTCATTATAAATAATTTACAGAAATATACAACATAGGCTACTGTCATACATGTCTATTTTTTAATTCGCAGTTTGGGAAGAATACGAATATGAAAAGTAACAGATTTCATAGTGGAGTGTATTTGTAATGTAATCAGAATAACGCCCAATGTATATTAATAACAAAAAATACTTTGTAGCAGACTCATTTTACGAATTCTCCAAAAACCGAGATATTTTTAAGAATATACGTAAATCGTCGTAACCGCGAACAATCATTTATTCGTAAAAATAAGAGTAGACATTTATCATTCATCGATGTTTTTATGTATAGTAAGTTGTGATATATTATTGCTTATTACAATCAGACGAAACAAGACAATAACTGTTACATTATTTAATAAGTAAAGCACAATCGATATAATCACTCGCCCCACTTATAATACAAATATCCCATTGTGATCTCCAAGGTGATTTTAGTTGTCATTAAATGATAAACAGATATTATTAATTTAGCCACCGCATAAAGTACACAAGGAAAACTAACCAGATGATACGACAAACAAAAAAGTTGACCGACATATCTTTTTCGAACTGTGATTCTACAAGTACATAAATTACTATACCTTGGCTAAGGCATCCTTTTGTGTTAAAGTAGCACGTCAATCTAATTATAATTTTGAGGTAGATAAGATAAAAGTTATCACATTAATAAAAACTAAGATAAAAAATAAATAACTACAATTACAAAATTATAATGTAACAAATTGAATCTTAAATAAATAACATATAATATAAGGAGAAATAAAATGAGTAACTGCTCTTAGAAGTCAAACGATACTTTACGAATCCATAGTTCACTTTGCTGACGAGTTTTTGCAAATTCTTACAACTACTTTATCATATAGTTTACAATAGCCTACATTAAAATGAAATATCAAATACTTACCGAACGCGCGCACGTGGCAACATTTTTGTATACAACATAAAAACATTTGTTTAAAACGATCAATTATTATGCATTTTAAAACAATTTGAAATTTACAAAAAAGAATATAATTTCACATACGTATTTTATGGTTTATAAAAGTGTCATTGAATTAAATTTTATGTCATTAATATAAGCATTAAAAAATTAGATTTTTCTGATATTTTTTAATAAGATTAAATTATGAAATGTGATATGCATTGAATTACAAATAATACCATATATATAATAATATTTGTAGATCTATAATTATTCAATTTAGATATTCCTTGATAATTGTTTTAATTAATAATTTCAATACTTTTATTACATTTTTTAACTTTCTAAAAGTTCGAAAGTTTTTCAGTTTCTGGAAAATATTCCCCATCAAATTATCGATATAGTCAACGTAACAATTCTAGTGCGATTGTCAAATATACTTTGCCGTGAATCAGTTAAACAACAGTCCGTTATAATTGATCGCAAACAACGCTTTAAACAAAACAATTTAAATTCACACAATTACAAATTATAACAACATAATATAATAAAAAATGCATAATTCACAATAGAAAATTGTTGGTTTTCTATGTCGCAAATATAAGAAAATCAAACAACGTTTAAAGCCTATAAGAAATGTTTCCCCGATCATCTTCTCGATAACAAAATCAGACAACCATAGCTAGCGGGTAGACGGAACATTTGCGCCGGAACCATTGACAGACTGCATTTACATGCTTATTATTTAATATATAAGGATACATTTAAAACCGATATAACGATTAATTACCGTATAAATCATTTTTATCAATTTTTCCAAAGAAAATATTGTACGAAAATATTGAAAAAATGTCATAATAAACGATTTTTTAAAGATATACTACTGCAGCATATTTGACAGTTATCATTTATTGTGACTTTTTCTTTTCTAATATTCAAAAAACGTTATTGTATGTTTTCCTTCTTTGTAAAACACATTTTAATATTTCCTACATGATTTTAAAATAGTGTTTCTGAAACATAAATAAAATGCATAAACATTGTTGTTCCCTCTATTTTATAAACAATCGACATTTAAAAAATGTTACAATGGATTACACAAAAAATATTAAAACAACATTTACATGAAAGTAAAATAATACTTAACATAATATTTTACATTCGCTCTTAATTGATTTCATAATTCTTTTTTGCCCAAATTATACTGTCTTTTTGATAAAAATTATTAAATTTTATACAGATTAATTAAACAAAAAATCTCAGATTTTTCTAGTTATTTGTCGTAAATGTTAATTCAATTTGTTGCGCGAGTCGCACGTTATATAAATGTAACATAAAAAATAGGGACAGAACATGCAGAATAAACCCTACAATATTCACTGTTAGCGTTTTTCTACTGGAAAAACAAAAATAAACACCTTTTTATACTAAATTCATTCGTCATTATAAGATGGTGGTGGATGAGCAAGGTGAACCTGTAGGCATATTTATGCGTGGATTTTGGAAAAATTCCTACATATAGTGGATGATTGGCGTTTCTGAATTTTATTGTCAAGCGGAAACCTTACAAAATGGTGCCCGACGTGGAATCGAATCTACGGTTAATATAACAACCATCCGAACACATGCCCCACAAAGATTAACAAGGAACAACCCAGGAACAACTACTAAGGCACACTCAGCCGTCTACCCACCAGCGGGGATGGCCGACGGCGGGTTGCCGCCTCCATTGACAGCGGCTGAGAGCGGTGGGGCCACCTGGTGTTCAAAGTAGGGGTTTATGGTGACCGCAGTACCGTAGGCGGACAGCACGATCACCTCCTCAAAGATGGCACTCTCCTCCCGATAGGCGAGCACACTGGTGCAGCCCATCGTCTTCATGTGGGAGCGGATCTCGGTGCGTAGCTCTGTCCACCAGGAGTCGCGTACCTCGGTCTCGTCTGCGGGGGAGGGGGGTTAAAATGTGACGTTATCCCCTTTCTCTAGCCATTCTATTGCATTCTTCAACATCACCATAAAATAAATCGAAAATAGGACCAGAAATTATCAAATTGATTGACAAATAATAAACAACATTTTTATAATAATATCAAGATGGTTTAAATAAAAAAACACATTCATGACTAGACTCCAGAAAGGTAAAACAAAAGTAATGTGTTATCCGAATTAATTTCATTAGTGTTTACGATCCAAACATAGCTTGTATTCTATGTAAAACAGGCCTGGAGTGATAGGATGGTAGGTCAAATTGTTAGATCCAAAAAGCAGAAGAATAATTGTGGACAGAACACAGTGTGTAACAAATTATATTTATCATAGAGTAAGAAATAGATAGAGATTTGACTCATTGATTTTATATATTGTACATTGCGTAATAAATTTTCGTCAATGGAAAATCGTTTTATTTTAATAAATTTGATGTAAATGGGTAACACAAGTCAATAGTAGTGCTAAATATTTTTTATTAAATTGATTTTTTGAGTTTAAAATATTAAAAACAATTTTAATATGCGTAAGTTGCCTATAACATATAATTTATTGCCTGCATATCTAAAACTGTTTTACTACATAAACTATTTGACTGCTATCAGTTTTTAAATCATTATTTTGCAAAAGCTTTCGGGTAAGAAGTTAGTAGTATTGAACTGCAACAGATCAATAAAAGAGTCAAATCTCTATCTATTTCTTACTCTATGATATTTATAATAAAAGAGGAAGTAGAGGTGATTAAAAAATAGTGACTAAAAATGGACTTTGGACACTCAGCGGCAACATAAACAAGATAGCAGTTTTATATTTGGAGAAATGCTCTCAAAATATTATATTTTCCACAAAATAATCTTTTTCTGAAAGAAAAAAAAGTTTACTGAATCCATGCTATTTTGTTATAGATCATATTTTGAGTATACGAAACATTTTCTGACATTGTTGACCATACTATTATAAAATTTCGGAGAAATGTATTCTTTGTTCATGTAAAGAGGAAGTGCAATTGTTATGAACATTTTATCAATTGAATAGGCCTAATGGATTCGGGTTCAACCTCCGGATTTGGTAAGTTCAAGAAAGCCCTGACATATTTAATAAGCTATTCAATAAAATAATGTTATTTATAAGAGCGAACTGTGTGCTGCAATGAATAATAAATTTACTATGTTTCATTAAATTTTATCTAGATTAAATTCCATTTTATCTAAGTAAAGTCGAATTTTGGGTAAACCTTAGAGTGAAACTGCTGAAAAAATACAGTGTGAATAATAATATGTCTCGAAAACAAACAACGAAATGTTCAATAATAACCATTAATGATAAATGTATTATAGTATTGCAACTGTTACGTTCTTAAACAACTAATTGTCATTGGAAGGAACTATAACAGAACCACATTTGTCGATTCCTAATCACCATAATGTCACTTTTCTATGTGACATTTTATTGGCAAAATCTTTTTAGAAAAATACAGCCCAGTGACAACACAACTAAAGAAGGGTATAGTAACAAATTATAATCGACAAGGTTGGTTTTAAGTTCTTTCGTACAACACGATCGAGTGTTTTGGTTGCTCACCACATAATAATGAAACATAATCAACACTCGTCAAAAAGTGGATCGACTCAATTCCATCTCTAATGAGTATAGACGGTATCCCGATTCCAATAGTTGTGTAGTACCAAAAAGGTTTACTATACTCAAGTGTAAAAATATATGTATTACGGGTTGCAATGACTGCATGAGACAGCAAAATGTTCATACAAACCTCAAATATAATGTTTATATTACATTTACAGATTATTAAAGTTTGTGGGGCATACTTATAAAAGAAGTGCACACATTGGATAAAATCAACTATTAGGCAGAAAGCAAAATAATTGATTTATGTTCACCTGCATGATTAACCTTGTCCAAGAGTTTGACAGATTTCGCAGAGACAACGCTGCCGTAGTGCTGAATGAAGCCGACGGGCGGTTGAGAAATTGTGATAAACGGAAATTCCTTGAAAGAACAAGAAGTCAGGAGGAAGGAAGTTGATCAATGGATATAATAAGGATGATATGGATGGAAACTGTGCACGTACATATGACATGCAGGGACAGGGTGTACAGCTAGATACAAGTTGTAACGGTGTCATTTATTTCAATAAAAGAATATATATAAATTAACAAGCTTGACAATCTCACCGCATAGTCAACTGACTTTGCACTGGCTAAAGGTGCCACAGGATATCGATAAAGTTTTGGAAAGGCTGTAAAATATAAACAATATTTTTAAAATAAATATAATATGCTTTTATATCTTTGTTAATGTTTCAACGAAAATTAACTATTATGTTTAGAAAAGTATTAAAAGTAGATCATAATTAATTATTATGTAAGTTTTTAAAGCAAAATATTTGCTTGATTATGACACTGCTTTCATTTATTTAAATATATCATATATTAATCATAGATATATAATTGTTTATCTATATTAATTATCTATATCTTATTATAATACAACTATTATATCTCTATGATATTAATTAATATTATAATAATCAATATCTACATTGATACTGGTTGAATTTGAAAACCGTGCGTAGAGGAAACTACAATTAAACCGTCAACTGAAACTATAGCTGACAAAATTGAAGTATTATCGATCTAATGAAAATCACATAGGTATAATAAACGAATTTTGAATGATATATAATATAATAATTAATATCTTCAAACCATTGAACCAATGCTTCAAACTAACTAAAGCTTTGTATTATATCAACTCAATGTTGGTATATCCATGCGCGCGTAGTTATGGTTGAATAATTATATTATATATTTATTAATAAATTATATAAAATTTAATTCTTTTAATAAAATGTTTATGATCAACAATATACCATTTAAACTATAGAATTTCAAGTGAAAGTAAAGGTGGTTATTTAAACTACAACGCTAACTACAAAATATATACAATCATAATTAATATATCATTTTTGCACATATAAAAGCAGTGCATTTAAACCAAAACACAAGGTAAGCCCTATATGTATTTTTTTAAGTTTCAAGTAATTTATTAAATATACTTTACATAATATATTATTATATGAAATTTCTAAGTGTACTGTATAATAATATTTAGTTTTTCTAAATTGCACCAACTTTTCAAAATGTTCATAGTGCATATCGGTTAATAGCAGTTTCTTAAAATCAATTTTGAAATAATTTAACAAAAATTTGTACATACAACATATTAGAAATCATAAGTATAAAAAAGTACAATTAAAGAACATTACATAATTTAGTGGGAAAATATTAAATGAAAAAAAATAAAACACGAATTTCTGCAATGTATAAATGATAAAAGACATCAATGTTATAAGGAAATATAATTTACTATGATTTACTATACATATATATTATACTGCTATTGAATAAAAAAGTAAATGGAACACGGTTATCAACGACTACTTTGGTTTTACTACTTTTTCGGTTGAACATAATCTATTTATTAATGTGATATGAGACAAGCTAAGTTAATTGTTTTATAATGATAAATATCACTAAACAACATATTATTGTTCTCAAGAAACTACTGTCGAAAACTAACACAGAAAAAGCAAATAATAGAAATGTTAGACTATGATAAAAATAGGAAAGCGAGAGAAGTCGTAGTAGAACTAAAATACTTTGAATGAAAATATTGTTTACTTAATAATGTTATGAATAATACTATTGTATGGGGCATCAAACGAACCAATTTTAGTTCCACCCAAAAACACTGAAAGTTAAAGCCAAACTAGAGTTTTTTATAAACTTTTTTTTTATTAGAACACAAATACATTCTTAGATAGATAAGTTGTACACAGCTGAATTCATGTTTATGAAAAAGAAAATAATTTCATGTTATATAAGCAACACATTTTTTACTTTTATTAACGTTACTTATATTCTACATATTGTATATATTTCCTTTCTTTAGTTTAAATTTAAAAAATCGTCGATCCTATTCGTGGTTATAACAAGCATAATAATTAAAACAACTTTAAATATAGTTAAAAAGAAAAAAAATATTACTCGAAGTCTGATTGATACATAATATAACGTAGTTTATAAAGAATAAACATTTGTATTAAAAATGTGTGATATTAGCAACACCAACAAATGAAACCAGATAAATGTATATATAATGTATATATATATATTAGAAATGAATGTTTAAATAATTTAATTAAAAAAGTTAGGTGTTATCTTAATAATACATTTAAAATATGTTTTTCAAGATGATTTTATAATTAATTATAAATGATATTCAATTTAAGAATAACATAGTTGTAATAATTTAAACTAAAAAATCAATAGCTCTATAAATAATATTGACAAAAATGTTCCTAACAGTTTTCACTGCTATAGACTAGGCTACACATTATTCTCATCTAATCGATTTAAACAAACGGGAAATATCCAGCATTCCAGTTTTATATTGGAATATACGTGCAATGGAAGGACACTCAACGACCCTTAATATTCGATTATATGTCTAGTCTCATACTAGGTACTCAAAACATTCTTTCTCGAGATTATAGCGGCGAATTTCCGCCGAAAAATGGTGTATAGGCCAATTAGAGGCATTTGAAAAGCATTTAGTTTCCCTTGTACCCGGTTACAACCCTTTCTAGTCTGGGGAAGAAAAGTCAGCTCTAGTTACTTAGATACAGATGGGCGTCATAAATCATAATTATTCACATACATAACCTAAAAACTAGTCGACACTCCTCATCGTTATAAAGACATAAGACTGTCTATTTTAGTATAAAATAAAAATAAAATACAAAAAATAGGAAGGTATTATTAACTGACACATGAAATCTTGTATACTTGTACAGGAAGATGAATGGTGAATCAGAATGTGATAAAGCAATGTGGAGAGGGATACACAATACAGATATATCTTCGACTGCAAATCAAAACTTATTAATAGATGGAAATTTTTTTTTTTTACCTTTCCCCTTGAGTGATACACCAAAACTGATGCTACGCGTCAAAAACTTGTTTCCTGTTTAAGCAAAACGTGATCGGACAGGCAAAAACACCATTATTGTATTAAAATATTGCAAACCAAGTAATACGTAGTGAAGTAATAATAATGTAAATAAAGTTAGAAAACTTCATATCATAGACAAACAGCAACCAAGCTAGTATGTCTTCGGAGTTAGGCTTTTAAAATGTAAATCCCACCATTTTGTAAAATTATAAATACACCCGTCCCAATCAGGCTTTAAAAAAAGAGATATACGCAATCGATATAGTAGGTAGTCTAAAACATTTGTACATTATATTCATATACTACTACATTATTATCCACGAGGTAGAAATACTGCTGACAAGCGCTCTAAGAAGACACTTAACCGTAGAGGTGTGAATAGGGAGATAGGTATCTAAAGTAGTATAATGTTTGTAGAATAGATAATACACTTGCTGCTATCTAAGCCAGCATGTCAAGAAAAGTGAGCACCGCTAATTTAATTGTATGGTTCGTTCCCATTTTCAGGCAGTATGTTAAGTTCCTAAAATGAAATACTTTGTAAACAGCTCAGTTGTACTATAACGAATGCGTCAACTCGTATAGCAACACACATTAGAACAAATCAGCCAAACACAATTGACATTAATTGTACACCAAGCCGGTGAAACTGCATATTAAAATGCAGCAGTAGTTTACACACGAAGCATCGTCACTAGACAGAAAAAAAGTTAGAGCTGTTAAGGTATTAAAAATAGTAAAAGTGAACTAATTTGCCGCTTTAAGGAGGAATAATACCCCGATATAATGACATTATTAAGAGCTAGTCAACATTGTTACCTTTAGCTGTTTCATCAACAGGAGAGGACGAGAGTGGAGATTCGGGGTCCGAATTGTCACTTTGAAATGGACTGTAAATGGGGAGCACAGGTGCAGTGATAGTAAACTTAAATGGATTAATATTTTGTAATTTTAGATATAATTATTGATTAAATTAGAGAACATTTTAAACTAGAATATATTATACTAAATGCTTAAATAATTCAATTCAAACAATTGATTGACAAGAACACGTAATCATGTAAATTTGTTAAACAAAACTTCATGCCACAGATATATATGTAGAATATAGTATAAATTGAAAAATATATAAATATAATAGTGTAAGTATTATTTTTACCACAGAAACAAGAGTGCATGGCTACAACAAACCATAATCTTTTCTTTATTATAATATAAATATTATTTTCAAGAAATAATAATACATAGGCTACATTATTTAGCAGTAAATATATTAACCAACTAATTAACTTTATATTTCTCGCAAAAAAAGCAGACTTGCTCGCATTCACAATGAGACTTTCAATTTAAAAAATCTATAATTATGTGTTTTTAATAACATCAACAACAAAAAGTTACCTAGGTTACCTTTCATGACTTAAACCAAGTCTATTGTTAAAGTGAATTGAATAGAAAATTAAGATAAACGTTTTAATTTCACGTAAAACCTTATTTTTTATGTAATACGAAAGAACAAACTGAAATTGTTTACAGTTAAAGTGAACTAGGCCTATATAAGTTTTATAATATTATTTTTAAATTGTTTAACTGAAGCAGACAACACAAAAACACACTAAGCATTATCGAGTAGTGCCATATGTTTGATGAACTCGAGATCAAGTATAGTTTTTCATAATATAAAGAAGGTCTCTATAGGTAGAACACATAATCTTTGTTACACAAATATATATTCTAGTAACAGATCAAATTAATAGCTTTCTGTAAAGGGTTGAATTTAGTACTGAAGTACTTCAATACGCGAAAAGGGAGAACTTGTCAGAATTGTAATGCCCGTAAAAACTTGCAAAGGTTTTAGATTATCTGATAATAACTGCAAATATTATTCCCGTAGCTGCTTATATATATATATATACCTTATAGTCTGTTATAGCTAACAAAAATAATACCCCAGATCACTGGAAATACAGATTTTATCGAACATATAAGTGAAAAAAGTAATTCTTAGATATTAATTTTACTCTTGCAAAGAAATTTTTCAAGAAATAAATTTGAAAAAATAATACTATAAACCAAAGTAAACCTTATCAATACACTACCAGTACATCAAATAAATCATTTGGTTAGTAGGCCTACATTAAATATAGATAAAGTCATATTTGACGTGATATTATTGTTATATAGGAATAACCCCAAACACAATATATAAAGCAACAAATCAATTTGATAAAGAAAACAGTACACCGTGAATGTGGGACAACTAAACACAAAGAGGGCATACACGATTAATGACTCCTTATATTATTTAATTCAGAGCTAAATTAATAACTAATTTACTACATTATTTTTAATTAGTTTCACAAACAGTGTAACATTGTTGTTATCTTATAATATACGATATATGCATAATTAATATTATATGTAATTTAGATTAACCCCGGCAAAGATTAACGCACATACAAAACAAAATTGAAACTGCTTTTTATCTTTATTTAAATTCTAAACACATATTCCACATTAAAAGATTTTTTGCGGTTTAACTTTAGTATAATAGCTTAGTATGTAGAAATAAGATATCGTATTAGTTTATCGTCAGACGTAGTTTTCAACTTCTAAAGAAATATAATTGCGCTTCTTTTTGCCGGGATTATGAATATGCCAGTAAATGCCTTTACAATAAGATAGATAAATTAAGACCCAATGACGTCCTAAACATCCGAAATTAAAGTAATATTGACAATTAGAACTGTAGAATGTGTGTAACTAACACTTGCACTATAACAAGAGTAAATTTCAATACGAGCTAATAGTTTTTGAAAAGAAATGTAATTAAGTTAATTATAATATAGAAAATATTATTCTTTAGTATAATACTTAGAACAGACAAAAATTACAATATATACTTAATTCACAGATAAAAAAAATTAATTACAGTTTTACATACATACATTAAGAATAATATTTAACAAATAATATGCCAAAAGCTTAAAACAAAAACTGAATTAAATATATAACTCTAGTAGTTATATCTAGTGTGTAATTTTGTCTATAAAGTAATCCACTCTATTTTTAATGCATTTACATAGAAATATTTATTATGTAAGGCGTAAGACGATAGGTAAACATAATGTCATATCCGGTTAATAAGTACTGTCTCTCATAGGACGAGACTGCATCATTGATTTTTTTAAATATATCAGAGCCATAAGACCAAATAGTCTATAGACATTTTCTACCGTTTTGATTTAAGTGTAATTTTTTAATATAATTTCGTTAACATTAAAGAAGACAGAACAAAAGAATACTGTTTAAATTCAATAGTAAAACATTATTCCTTTGTATGAAGTCATTTTCTTTAATTTCGCTTCTAGTTTAAACATCAAGGACGACTTGTTCTAAAGAAAACGACAACAGAATCCTAACTTGTGTGTAGAAAACTAGACATTTTACCAAAATTGTTAACAGCGTGACAGCTTAACGATATTATACTATTTTATATTATTATTTATATTTTATTCTATATTATACATAAAAACAGCCGGCTACTTGATAAGGCAGCACCAATAAAGCTGATGCAACACATGTCATTACATATCATCAATTCAAAGAATATGAATATCAATTTAGGTGCAAATCATAATATTTAAAATAAATAGATAGCTTCACCGATTGACAGAATCAACCAAAATAATCAGGTGGGATATACTCAACAAATAAGAAACAAGACAAACAAGAAAGCGTGGAGAAAACAGACAAAATGATCATGCATTATAAGCATTAAAAATAAAAGCAGTGATAATTACTTTGCAATGAATGCAATGCTACTTTTTCGACGACCACTAAAAAAGAGAAGAAATGAAAACGCTGAGTAAATTAGTAAAATATTAATGTAATGTACACAATAAAGGATAATTATCAAACTAAACAGGAGGTAAACAGTTGGCAGTAAAACAACACTTAATACTGTGACCAATGAATCGAAATAGAGTTATAGAGAGCCTTCTCCAAATTTTAGACTATTGGATTGACATCAGATTCAAGAGTGTAAGAGCAAACTTTATTTTCACATTTTAAGTACTAGACGACTATGTAAAGTAGTTACATTCTGATTAATCGAGTATGCTTAATCGACTGCTTCTGACTTTGAACTCGTGTGATGAATCGATTACAAAGAAGAATAAACATCCCAATAATTAACAACATTTCTTAGATTCGATCTACCAGGAACAAGCTCATGTTTTCACGTGATAGAGCTCCTCTATAATTAGGCAGCGCTTAAGAATACCAATGGGCAAAAATATCAGTATATAATATTTATTATATTGTTAGGGTAAATTCCACTAATATGAGGTAGTTTTCGAGTCAGTTAGATCTCGAATGATTCGATAATCATAACATATTCAACATAGTATCAAATAAATATATAGTTAAATGTATAAGGCATATTATTCCTAAATGTTTAAAGTATTATTAAAAGAAATATTTAAAGAACCTTTTTGTTCCATAAAGCTTAAAACACTATCTCAAAATTAGCCTACACCTAAGCCTCAAAACACATCTCGAAATTTATAGGGAATATATCTAAATCTATAAAACACATCTATATGAATCCCAAAGTATTGCAATATCTTTAACTTTTCATAACAAATATCCTTAAATTAATGACGTAGTTTCATAAGTCACCACAGTAGAAAGTATTGTCTTACTAATGAAATTAAACATCATTAGTTAGTAACACAAAATATATTATAACATGTGCTACTCAATAGTTTTGTAATAAAAAAGTAAATGATCACAATATAAATAAAGTACATAATTGTTTAAAATAAAACTTAATTAAGTAAATAATTTAATAAAACCAAAATTAGAGAATACATAATTATTATTATTTTATTTAAAAGTTGTTTATGTATGTTATAATAATATATTATTTTAAATGTTGTTATTAATGTGATTATTTTTGGGTAATATCCCAATAAATACAATTAACAATATATTATATAGAATTTATCACTCTATTTTAATTTACTCAATTAATGCACTTAGATCATGATTTTAACTATTTTCGGGCCTCTTTTAGATGCTATTAACAATTACGAATGTTTAAAATGTTGTATATTTTACAACACTGCACCAATTTAGTAAATTTTGACTTTCTTACTAATTTAAAATAGTGAGAGGACGGTAATTATTGATTTCAAGAATGATGAACTAACTCCGAAATTAACTAAGATAGTTTACAAGACATTAACTTCTTGTATTAAAAAAATTACGATTAACTTTTTTAGTATTAATAATAAGTATTAAAAAGCTAACACCAAAGTATGAATAATTAAAAAAATACAGAATAATTTTTAATTAAAATTATCTAAATAATGCAAAAAGGGCATTACGTTATAACCCTGTTTATAACTGTAATTACAAAATATTAATAATGAATACAAGTTATTTCCAATCATATCATAATTTAAGCCTAGCCCTACTCATTCTTGTATGCAAGACATCCGACAGATAACGTATTATAATATTATAGGCAGAGGGAAGTTGGAGAAATATAGATTACCCAGCCGCATATAAATTCCATTTTATTGCCCTGTTCGTTTTGTAAGATATAATAGTATAATAACTTAGAATAATTACTAATAATAACTTATGAATAAATTACTTCTGTGCAGCATCAATCAGAAATATCTAGAAAGTACTTGTTTTTTTGTTATTTGACAATAATTAAAAGCCTTGTTAATTCTACAGAACTCATCAGTTTACAGTTAACTAGAGAACGAAATATACAATTCATATTAAAATATAGCCATTTGGCAGTAGACGGCAGAAATAAATGTGTAATCAACACATACACGCACAGTAGTAAACCACAAAACACATACAGCACCACGGAGTGGGGAAGCGGAGAGGAGGACGGGGCCCAGACTTACTCCTTACTGAGGTGGTGGCTGGGTGGTGGAGTGGTAGCATTGGGCCCAGTGCGGAAGAGGCTGGCAGAGGTGCCGATCCCGCGTACTACAATTCCGGTCTCACCCTCGAGGTCGAAGTGGAGCTGGTACCTTCAGAGAAGATGTACAGGTTGGTTATGGCGGGCCGTGTTAGGGAATGAACATGAGGGACGAAAATATGGTTATTGTGGATGGTGAAAACACCCAGTCCACACCTCAATCCCACCATGAATTTGTTAAATATCACAAAACAAAAAGACTACTAAATAACAACAAGAATATAATACATATGATACATCTTAAAATATATGGGTATTTATTGACTAATATTATCGAAAAATAATATTGAATAAAAAATCTTTTTTCATACAATTATTCTAAGACATCTCATAATATTTAATTGTTATATGATTTGTTTCAAAGACCTAGAATTATATTTTAGAAATACAAAAACTCCTCTATCATCCTAAATAACATATTTAAATTTTCCATGACTGTAAATATGTTTGAAACATAACACTTATTATAACAAAAACATACACAAAATGCTAGTCCACATAATACTATATAGGTATATAAAAATATATAATATACTACATGTGAATTTTATATGACACATTGTGGTAATTTTGAAATACACGGATATAATACATTATTTATGTTACATAATAATGAAAAATATTTATACATTTATACCTATTATTTTCGATTTATTATTCAATATAAATACCAAAAGTATACCAATGTTTCGCACTGTCTTTATTTTAATATGATTGAAACATTCATTTTCTTATACTACATTCATTATCTTCAAGTTAAAATATTAAAATTCATATAAAAATGTAAAATTAGCAAGTTGTAACGCTTGCAACAAAAGTTCTTCAAGATTACAACCCACAACTTCCTTAGAGACAAATTATAAATAATGGGAAATTATTCAACCCATTTCTGTAGTCAGTACCATCGATGTCCCTCAAGGTGAATATCAAGTCGAGAAGAGCGTCTCAAGTTAGTCTCCATAGACATGCGTCTTACAGATGAACTGATATTTTGTTTGTGTTTTCTGCGTGTATTGGATTGCATTATATGAACATATTGGACTGTAATAAATATTTCAAACAATAGGAAAAACTGCAGCTTATCGTTAAATATTTTTTATATCAACTTAAACTAAACTCGTTAAAACTAACATTGCGCACGACTATGTTACTAAATTAATGTGAATATAGAGAGTACAATGTTAAATAAAATATTAACATTGGTTTGATTAAATACATGGTTTATCTCATATTCAGAAAAATATATTGCCATACATATTATATACCTACACCAAGCTTAAATGTCTCATTATAATTAAACAGATATTAAAAACTTATTTGAAAAACTCATTTATAAAATATCCTATATTTTAGATTCCCAGCTTTAAATTTAATTACATTTCTGAAAATACTGAAAATTGTTTCATCAATATTTTTCATAGTATAGACAGGAATATTTATTATGGCACAGTTCACTGGATAATTCAATTCAAATGGCACAGTTCAATGTGCCAGAATATTATACTGACAAAAAAGCAGAAGAGGTGAAACAATTAATTCATTTATAGAAATACCTAATATATATAAAAACATATTATGTATAACTCACTCATTTTTTTCCTCGCAGTCCACTAAAAAGTGCTTGAAATAGTGGATAAACAAAATACTCACCCAATAACCGAATTTCCTCCCATTTCCAAAACTTTCAACCCAAGTTTGCGCTGCAGTTCGCCTAAAACAATAAATAACACCGGCATGAAACGTGACTTCTATCGTATAGCTGGAGGGTGCATCAACTCTCGCAGACTCACCGGAAACTGTGTTTTATAGCTGTTGACATTTCGGACTTTTTAAATTTAATTGGCTATATTTAATTTCAAAGGAGGCAAAATAATATAATAAATTAATTTGCTTCGAATTAAACGATTTGATCACCCAAAAAAAGTTAAAGTACATTCTGTATTTCAACTTGACAATTAGTACATAGCATTAGTAATTACAACCCATGTCACGTTGAAGTTAAACACAAAGCGCGAAGAAAAAAAGAGCGTTGGTGCGATCAATGTCAAGTTAGAGCTAATCAATATAACACAGAACAGAAGCTGAAGCATCAATATAGAGATGCAAGTTAGAAGATAGCATTACTACTACCCAGTGCATATAGCTGGATATCCTTGCCATTAATTACTACCGACAAAATGTCAATCTTTTTTTGTGCAAATATTGCAAGTTCTGTGCAAAATAATTACACCATTCCATTTAATAAAATTTCTAAATTTTAGTTATTTTTAATTTATATAATATGAACAAAATTAAGTGGAACTATTCCTTTTGTGAGAAGTCACACATGTATGACCCTTGATACCGGTGGAATGCAGTTAGATAAAAATTGTAACAGTTAAAATTGTCTTAAATATGAAGATAAAACAAATAGTTGTTAGAAATTCTTTTTGTAGAAACTATCTATATTCAAACGTTTTCGAAACAATATACAACTTTTAATTATCAGGATCAATTCCACAATAGCGTACAAAATGTTAGCAACTTGTTAAATTTTTTAAATAAGCTTAGCTGTACTGCCTTTTCCGAATAAATTACATTATATCATTATGTTTTAATAATATTTTTAAGATGAAAGTTATTATCTTAATTAAATGTAAAAAAATTCTTTTAATTTTTGGTAATTAAAGCAAAATACTATTAACAATTAAACAAAGAAAACTAATAACGACTAAAACATTACATATTTTGCCATAAATACATAATATTAGTTATTGGTTATAAACTCATTAAATTCAAATTTATAATTAGTTATTTTTGTAAAAAAATACTCTATTTAAATTAAACCGAACAAAAGGTTAAACAAAATTAACACATGATTCAATTATAGATCAAATATGAAAACAAATAGATATAATATAAAATAAGAAATGTATTCATAATTACTTCAATATGCAATATAGCTGAAGTTTTATATATCTGGAAATCATTTGAAATGTTTCAGATTACATAATATATGCAAATATTGCCTACAAAGAAAAAAAATTCAACATTTTATATAATTTTGATAAGATTAGTAGAACTATTGAAATCAAATAAAGAATAGGATATAAATAACCATTTACAATCCGTTACTTGTTTGTTTACGTATTTATTTAATATATTTAACGATAATTTAATATAATATATTTATAAAAAATATACTAAAACTGTACGTTTATATTCGAATATCGACCTAATGGTGTATTTGATACACTTACAATACTATACAACAGAAGACAAAACACACGCCAGGTATTACTACATTGCCGCGAGTTACCATTAAGCTTGCTGAAGAGGCGCTGTCTCGCTTCATTGGAGGCTCGTGAGGTGCGAATCTTCTCGATTAATTGATACTCAGGATCGTCGTTAATAAGCAGCTCTTCAACAAAGCCAAGTACAGAGTGAAGCTTGTAACCATACGGAATACTCGAACCTACAAGTAGAAGATAACGAAATCTATTATAAAAATGTTATGTATGCTTTTCATCAGTTACAATTTTGTCGAAAAAACAATTGCTTATTATAGAGATTAAATTGACAAAAACTTCCCGCATAGGACTTGTAAAATAGTATTTATTACATTAAATATTATATTTAAAATTATACAAAAATATAGGCTATATATATATATAAAGTAATATGATGAGATTTTGAACTATGAAATGAACAATAAATAAGTTTATTACTGTCACAATTGATTTATTTAGATCTTTAATTAATTTCAATAAAAGCGTACGATTCTTGAACATATATGACGAGTTATAATTAACAAATTTATACTGTTTCAATATTTACTATACTGTGCTTTTACAAAAATTAATCTCAAGTGAAACATTAAAAAGTTATGATCGACAATACTTTTCGTTAAAACTAACAAAAAAACACTTTTGATAGCAAAGTGCAGTAAACAACAATTCCAAACAAGCGAGTTTAAATAAAAGAAGATAAAACACTTCTGGGCCTCTCGATATTAATTCCCTTCAAAGGTTTTCTAGTTGAATAAATTGATACAATAGTCCTCAATCAATGTTATCAACCAAATTCTAGCAAAAAAATTTCTAAGGAAGTGATCGACGTATAAAAATCAGTCAACTAAGATTTATGTCTGAAGATCAAGTGGACAAAGTTAGCTATAACTATATATATATATACCCATTCTTTTCTAAAAATTTATAATTATATAGTCGTCGAATTTTTAAGTCTAAAAATAAAACCTGCCAGACATGAAAAATGGGTGGGAAAGTCTGCTATGCTAGCAAACGCATGTAAAAGTAGATATAATAAATCTATCACTGCCATGAGTAATTAATTAATTATTAGTCTGTGTATCTAATTTCAACAAAGACAAAAAGTAGGCAAATGTTTTAATAAACTATGATATGTTATCATCACAATATGCATTTCAAGAGGACTACAACATGTTATTTTCAATATTAGTATTAGTGTTGTGCATATTTGTTGTAAATAATTATTATCAAAAAATAAAGAATTTAATTGAACGGTATTATTCGCCAGATTAAATCTTCAAATAACTTTATTATTAATGTAAATAACGACAATAATACGCTATTGATGAGAATACAAAATTAATAAGAAATTATGATATATATATATATCTTTATACAGTTTTATATCGTAATAAAATTATTCAATTAAACCAATTTCAGATATTTTGGTCTAAAAATGAGTAGATTTTTGTCACGGATTGCGCAGACTAATAAATAATTCAAACGAGAGAATCTTATAACCAAAAATAAACTGGTTGAGATGCCGAGATGTATAATTATGTAATTATATCCCTCAAGTAACTAAACAGCAGAGACTACACTAGAAAATCAGCGGGTAAACCAACACACTCCTATAGCTGTTTATTGTTTTAAAGTATGTTTTGAAGATTAAAGTTATATAAAAAACAACTGATAATACCATACATAACACTTCAATGGACAATTACAAATATGAATGGAAACTTACTATAAAAGAAGCGCACTCCAACGGAAGACTGCCTAAATTTACACGCATCAGAAAATATATCCACGCGAACAAGCAGACTTATTTCTCCACGTATACCTAAAAGAAATATGAGCATGAACTTAAGAAAACTCATCAAGTAACTAACTACTTAAAAAATAATGTTTCATTGGAGAATGATCGTATTATATATAGTAAGCGTCACAATCGGCTCACCATGCATAGTATCGTAAATGGGAAACCAGCCGTTGATCGACCTGTTTTGATCCTTTACCAAAAGGGGGTTCAAGTCCAAGTAAACCCGGCCGATTGCATCGTGAGCACTGTACGTATCGTGATCCAAAACACTAGAATTGAAGAACAAATTATTATATAATTATTGAGAATACGTTTGATTGCGCCACCCAATAATATATGGGCATATTTACCTTTACGAGATAAACATATAATAATTAATTAAATAACAATCTGGCGTGCAATGGTCAAGTGGTGTAACTTAATTTCTATCATATTTTAGTTATGAAAAAATAAAATCCCGATAATTAAATGTTCTAGTGACCGGATACATCATATAAAAAAACAAAAGTTAATTATATTATATTATGCAAAATTAATTCAATTAAAACTATATATTTGAATACAATATTGTGACCACCACTAATTAAAAATGTAAACCTAAAATCTTACATATGTTGTGTCCGAATGGGAAAAAAATAATTTTAGAAGCAACTTAAGCATCGTATTTTTTGCTTAAATATCGACGCTATTTCATAAAAAATAAATTTAGACAATGTTTACAATTTTTAAATCATCGTATGTCAAATGTACACTATATTTTGAGTTCAAGGGGAGTAAACATATTCATGAAGCACTTTCCTTAAAATCTTAATTTTAAATGGAATTTTGGTGTAAAATTACAATTTCAAGTTATTTCCTAAATAATTGTTTACCAACTTGCATATATCTACCCTATTAAGTACTGAAATTGTATAATGTCGAATCAAAGAAAAAGGAAAAACGTCGAAAGAAGAAACAATAATGATTAAAAGTAACACTAACTAGATTTCAAAAAACATAAAATTATTTGGAATTGGACAGTAATATAAGATAGTAAACCAGCTTTTTTAAATATTTATTAAGAAAATATGTGGTATTTTCTTTGATAAAAAGCAATGTTTCTATAAAGTTATAATAAAGTATGTTTACTTTAGCAAAGATTATTTAATTAGATAAGCTGTGAGTGATTTTCACCTAATTATCGTTAAACATATAATAAGTTAACTTTAACTTAAGTATAGTTTACAATATGCAAATATTATATTTTTATTATGAATAACAATACAATCTTAGTCTTATTACCGAATTTGTAATGCTTCCTCTTGCAGTTCTTGATCATCTAACTGTGAAACAGATAAAAATATTAATAACTCATTTTTATTGTAATATTCAAAAACATTAGACTATACCACATACCTCATATTTAAACCAATCACTATTCCAAACAGGATTTAGAGATCTCCGCACTACTTCTGTCTTGAAGGTGATGTTACCAAGTCGTATCTGAAAATCAAAATTGTAGACTATGAAGATGATGTTTACTAGTGAACAATGTCATACAACTCACCTCAACAAAGGCGTCCGTTAGAAAAGTTGCTCGGTCCATGATGGGTAGATTTCTGGCAGCAAGAACTCTTACTTTAACAGTTCCAGGCATTTTCAGTAATTTTTAAATTTTTATTAACCTTAAAATGAAAATATACAATAATTAATAGCAACACATTTAATAACTTATTAAAATTTGAAATGAAAACATTTATTAACGAATTTTAATTTATTTTAGAAAATTACATGTAGAGTTACACATAGAATTACACATAAATTACACATAATTACACATAAATTACACATAAATTAAAAAAAAAAGAATTACAATAAAAAAAGAATTACACATAAATTACACATCGAATGTATTGCATAACATTAATTTAAAAATATGGGATTATCAGAGTCTCGATATTGAATAAAAGAACATTTTATCATTTCATAAATATTTAACCAAAGCCTTTTTTAATGAGACTGGGTAATACATCATGTGTATATGAACATCAAAATAAAGGAGTAAAACTTGGATATAGGATGCCACTAGACTTAACATGACAGTAAAAGCTTATTCGTACAACTTTATGTTTACTCACATTTCAATGGAGCCACAACTACTACAATATACCATATTTTTGCAAGTGGCCAAAACAGCCATTAAAAAATGTTTTTGAGTATGTTTTCATAAAACTGATGATAATTCAAAAGTGTTGGATGGTAAATTCTAAATGACAAGGTGGAGTGTTTCATAAAATTATAACATTTTATATATTTTTGTAAGTATCAACAAAATCATCTAATCTGAAATGCCATATCATAAATGTACACAGAATTCTTATTGGTCAATATACTACAGATTGAGGATTGAATAATTGCTGGAGTATGTTGAGTATGCTACATTATCTAATATTAGAATGTAGCTGTTATCTATTAATATTTTGTTTGGTTCTATAATAACCTTTCCAAAGTTTTAAAACTATATAATATAAGTTAGTATTTTATTATTGATAGGCTAATCAATTTTATGAAACCCAAAAAGTTATGAATCATAAAAGAGGGCGCACCTCAATTTGTCAAATAATCACTTGGCACTCAACAATCACTATGGTTTTATCTTTATGAAATACATTACTGATTAATTTACAGATATACTGATTATACTTATTATACAGATTTACAGTTGTACATGTCATGTAAAATCCTTTTTTTTTTTGTAGTAACCCATGTTATATTAATATTAACAGACATATTAATAATTTTTTCAATTTGTATAAGTAATTATTTAAGAGACAACGTTTTGAATAAAATACTATAATAATAATAATAGTATGCTATGAATGACAACACTTATTTTTTTAATTATGCAAATAAAATAGATCTCTCCATTAAATATACGAATAAGCTACAAGCTAAAAACTAAATGAAGCGTTTACATACTAATTATACATTAAATGAAATAGTTGAATTTAGTCAAATTCATACTTATGAATAATTGTATACTATAGTATAAATCACATCATAAAGAATAGTTATTAAAGGTGATTTTTAAATGTAGATAGAATACTCAAAGTAGAAGGTTAAATGTGATGATATTCAGCAGTTTACAACATTTTCCTACCTTATTGTAAAATGCTGGACTATTAAACACTATAAAATCAATAAACAATCATTAAAAAATGAAAAGTGCTGTTATTAATAATAATGTTTATGATAACAAAATATAAAAATAAAAGATGTCTAAAATGTCAATCATTTCCTGATGTTGTTGTGGCTATGGCATATTAACATAAAGTGTATAAAAAATTTGATAGATCCATAATATAAACAATTACATCACAGAAAAGTTTAGGGAAAAACACTTCTTGCTGTAAAAATTTAACACTATAAAAATAATTTAAAAGCAGATATTAACAGTTTTGCATGCCCTTTACATATATTTTTTAGTATATTTCATTTTGCCAGCTGTACAAAATTTTGTTTTTATAAAAATATATTTTTTAATGGTAGGTAGTGGAGTATTATTTATAATTGATTTATAATTAATAGTATAATTGAGCACAATACACAAAACCCATGCAATAGAATTAGTTAGAGCAATGAATATACAACTCTCTAATGATGTACTCTCTACACATAAGTAAACTCAAATAACCAGAATCTATTTTAAAATACAAAAAAAAATAAAAAAAATTATAAATCATAAGTTGTGTTTATAGAATTTCATTGCTTTAAACTAAATCCACAAAACTGTTATTAGTGGGTCCTAGTATGGGGCTAAGGGTATGAAGCGACCAATAAACTGTCAGGCAATTTAAAATTCACATAGATTCCTTCCCTGTTTCAAAATTTTATTAATGCGATTAAGTAAATATTGCTTACCTTAATAGAAAAATTGTATTTGGAATACAATTTATACAATAAATGTAAATAATATTATGGGTGAGTAATAAAGTTAAATTGTATACAATAAAAAATTAAAGATAAAAGGCAATTTATAATTTTTTAAATACATTTTTTTGTTACAAAATATGTACAATTATTATGTTTAGAGGATAGATCAAATTGATAGACACAATTATTTTCAGGTAAATCCATCTGCAGACCGGTTTCGGGGTATTTTGCCCCTCATCAGTACAGAGTAGGAATCGAACCTGCAACC